>LBNU01025744.1:5140-58733 GCA_014162995.1 Artemisia annua | reverse complement strand
ATTGGTTAATGGTATTTGTAGGTGAAGTACTCAAAGGAGCCTGATAATCCCACCAAGTGTAAGTAAATCTTTTTTGGGTTTTGTTTTTTTTTCAGCTTATTTGTTGGGCTTATTAGCTTTTTGAAAAATTCATCAGCTTTTTTAATAAGGTCACGACCCACATGAATAATCAACTGTTTTAGCTTATTTGATGGGCTTATTAGTTTATTGAAAAAACCCACATGAATAATCAGCTTTTTTAGCTTATTTGATGGGCTTATTAGCTTATTGCAAAATTTGGTAGTCTTTATAAGGTTGTTTTTAAAGGCTTATGGAGATGATGAGCTTATGTAATGAGATTACATAAGCTACCGAGGTCATAAGCCTTTAAAAATGACCTTATAAAGATTATCAAATTTTGCAATAAGCTAATTTGCTCATCAAATAAGCTAATTTTTCAATATGCTAACGACCCACATGAATAACCAACTGTTTTAGCTTGTTTGATGGGCTTATTAGCTTATTGCAAAATTTGATAATCTTTATAAGGTTGTTTTTAAAGGCTTATGGAGATGATGAGCTTATGTAATGAGATTACATAAGCTACCGAGGTCATAAGCCTTTAAAAATGACCTTGTAAAGATTATCAAATTTTGCAATAAGCTAATAAGCTCATCAAATAAGCTACTCCGTAAAACAGTTGATGAATTATGAGCTTATTAGATGGACTTATTAGTTTGTTGAGAATTTGGTAATCTTTATAAGGTTGTCTTTAAGGGTTTATGACTTTGGTAGCTTATGGAATATAGTTAGGTAAGCTTATCTTCATAAGCCACATTGATAAGCAGCTGTTTTAGCTTGTTTGATGGGCTTATTAGCTTATTGAAAATTTGATAATCTTTATAAGGTTATTTATAAAGGCTTATGGAGATGAGCTTATGTAATTTTATTATATAAGCTACCGAGGTCATAAGTCTTTAAACATGATCTTATAAAGATTATCAAATTTTTGATAAGCTAATAAGCCCATTAAATAAGCTAAAACAGTTGGTTATTCATGTGGGTTGTGAGCTTATTGAAAAGTTGGTGAATTATGTGTTTGTTTTAGCTTAATTGATGATAGGTTTATGAGCTTGAACTTACAGCTTATGTGAGTACATAAGCGTTAATTGGATAAGCTTTTAAAAATGAGTTTATAAACTTATTACAAAATTTTAATAAGCTCGTAAGTCCATCAAATAAGCTGAAATTGATGGGTTTATAAGCTTATAGAAAGTTTGAAAAACGTATAGTTTCATTTTTATGGCTTATGCTTTTATGTAATTACATAAGCTGTAAGTTCAACTTGATAGACACATAAGCTGTAAAAATGAAATTATACGCCTTTTAAAACTTTTTATAAGCTTATAAGCCTAGCAAATAAGTTATAAGAGGAACACCTACTCAGTTAGGCTTTTAGCTTTTAGAATGATTTGTACACTAACTGTTTGATAGATTGATTATCTAGGTAATAGTTATATTAGAATTGAATTGATGATGTGGATTTCGTTGTTTTGCACTGAAACATGATGTAATACAGATACACGTGTGAGAAACACTATGTTAACTATTATTTGGAATTATGATACATTTCAAATAATTTTGTTTTAACTATTCGGGGTGTCTCTTGCCGTTCTTTCCAGCTTTTTTGACTTGGCTTATTTTTCATATTAGCTCATGCTTGAAAAAATAAGCTTTCGTTAAAGACATATGCCCAGAAATTAAGCTTATCTAAACCCCTTATAAATTTTTTGAATGTAGTAAAGATGTGTGACAAGTTTAATGTTAAAAGCTATTGTTTGTAAGAGAAGCTTAGGATGTTACCGAGTAGTATATTTTTAGGAGTGGATTGTGTCAGACTGCACAATCTAGGTTTTAGTATATTCTTAAAAGAATATTGCTGTGGAAACAATTTTAAATGAGGCAATGATGATTTTTTCTCTATACCTTTGTTGGGCTTGTTTTGCTTTTAAACCATACTACGCTACTTACAAACATCGTTTACAATTTGTAGCTGATAAAACATTTACACTTTTATGTGCTCTATAGATGTAGTATATAACCATTTGTGTTTCCCTTTAATCGGTGCTGTATGAAATTTTTGACACTATTGTTTTCATTTGCATTGCAGCCTGCAAGGCTAGGGGTTCTGATCTCCGATGTCACTTCAAGGTATGTGACACAGCTTTCATGTATAATTGATGTATCTTTAGTAACATGTAAACATATATGTCAACGAGGAAGTTGTTCAGTATGGTTGTATGACTTACGTTTGTTTTTTACTGTGTGGTTGCAGAACACCAGAGAAACCGCACATGCTCTCAGGAAGATGCCTTTGATCAAGGCTAAGAGGTATTTGGAAGATGTCTTGGTCCACAAGCAGGCTATTCCATTTACCCGTTTCTGCAGGGGTGTTGGGCGTACTGCTCAGGCTAAGAACAGACATTCCAATGGTCAAGGTCGATGGCCCGCCAAGTCAGCCAAGTTCATTTTGGATTTGCTTAAGAATGCTGAAAGCAACGCTGAGGTAGGTTATTGGAAGTCACTGCTGTTTTATCTCATAGCACTTGTAATTTGCTGTTGTCTCCATTTGTGTTTGAACACTAAATACCACATTACCACGTGAGGTATATTTGATGGTACTACATTTAGTGAACTAAATGTCGGTTTGGTGAAATTAAGCTTTTTTAAATTTGAATTCCAATGGGTGTTGGATTAGCTTTTTAATGGGCTTATTGGCTTATAAGGATTTGAGTGGATTAAGGTCGCCTTTTTGATGGAATGGGCATATCAACTTGAGTTTATGGACTTGAATAATCTATAAGCTCAAGTTCATGAGCTCATTTCGCAAACTAGGCACCTCTTAACGGTTTTTTTAAAATCAATAAGCTGATAAGCCATGAAAGAAGCTTTTATGATTGCTGACGCAAAACAATAACATAAAGTGTATTAATCATCATGGTACTCCCAACTAGCAGTCTTTTTACTGCTGTTAATAATTTTTTGTGGCTTTATAATAACGTTGCAGGTGAAAGGTTTGGATGTTGATGCTCTTGTCATTTCTCACATTCAAGTGAACCAAGCTCAGAAGCAGAGACGTAGAACTTACCGTGCTCATGGGCGAATCAACCGTAAGTATCTGAACTTGTATAAACACAATTTCTCATACACTGTAACATGTTTTAATCAGATAAATATTGATTTTGCTTTGCAGCTTACATGTCATCTCCCTGCCACATTGAGTTGACTTTGTCTGAAAAGGAGGAACCCGTGAAAAAGGAGGTAAACTTCATACTTCAGCTCTTACGACCCATGTCTATATGTTATTTTGGTTGCATGAAAGTTGCTTCTGAGACACTTCTGAAATCGTTTTGTTACTTGTGTACATGCATGAATGAGTTGTATAATTGTGTAAAATAACTAGTCAAAATTGAAACTCGTCAGTCTGGTTAAACGTGTTTGAAGTCACCCATAGTGTTTCTATAATGCATACGACAATGCTAGAGGTTAACCCAACCTGTGTATGTTTAATGTGATCCGAACATGCTTTGAGCCATCATTTAACCCGAATATTTCGATATCAACTTTCTATATGTTGCTAATTTGTGATATGTTGGTTTTGCAGGCTGAATCCCAGTTGGCCAAGTCCAAGTAAGCGTAGGTTGTCAGAAGCTAGTAGTGGTACTGAATCAGTTTTGAACTCTTTGTAGGCTGATTGAGCCATTTATGCTTTTGAAGACAAGTTTTGTTCTACATATTTTGACGTGTAAAAGGATATTAGATTTTGTGATGTGCTGTTTTGATCATCATGCGGGTTATGGTTTTATAATGGCAAATGGATTTGGTTTGATGTTTTATGGTATCTCATTATTTTGCACGTTGTTTGTTTTCACAATCTTTTCTTGACTATCTGAACACAGACTCCGGTCTGTAGCCTGTTAGTTCTGCGAATGCACTTATCAGCAACTATCAGTGTCACCTCTGAGTGCGTATTTGATGCCTGGTTTTTGTTTGAACCGATTTTCATCGCGACTGACAAAGTCGTAGCACTTTCAAACAATTTAGGCTGTTCCATTTTTACTTTTAGTTACAAAAGTAGTCCTTGAAAAAATGCAAAAAGTTTTGCCTTTTTTACTTTTAGTTACAAAAAATGTCCCCGCATTAAATATACGGACTATTCGTGTAACAAAAATTTACGTAAATGTTCCTCCATTTTACTCGTGTTGTAGAATTAGTCCAAAAAATTGCAAAAATCATCCCTATCGCTACTTGCGATTACACAAACAATCACGAGATTAACCTCGCAGTGAAGAGCCGGTGAAAAAAATCATCGTTAAATAAAAATATGGTAAATATAAAGTATCTCCATAGAAAAAAAAATCATCAAATCCCTATAAACGCTAATATTATCCTTAAATCTTATTAAGTGTAAGATTTTGATTTTTAATTTTTGATTTTCAAGGCTTAGTTAGCAAGTTATCTATCCATTAACCTTAGTAGTTTTTCTGAAATAAATATAATATATAACGCCAAATATTGAAATTATTTGATTACGTATTTGTGATAGGATTTATAGCTCAAAAATTAACTATATAGTTTTAAATTTAGAAAGAATGGTCTCAATACAAAATCCATTTTATTTTCAGTACGAAACTTAGCCAAATCAACTAGAGTACTTACTAATTTAACGCACAAAACGTATCAAAATTAATACTAGTAAGTAAAAAAAGCACTTATTTAAGGCATGAAAATCAAAAAATAATTAAATCTTCATTTGTTATTAGAGTTGAGATCCATGAAGAACCCATACATGTCATAGAACTTATCAACCAATCATAGCCACCCATTTATATTTTCCACCTTTTTTTTCGAAACAACATATCTTGCAAACGGTAAATCTTCAAGCTACAAAAAAAATACCATCGCGACGAGAATTAATGATGCTTTCTATAGATATACATTGTTATATACTTTCGACGAATTTTTTTTTTCGACGAATTTTTTTTTTTTTTTTTTTAATTTCCGCCCAGAAAGAATCATATATGATTCGTAAAATCCCAAAAAATATATGGATTCGTAAAAAATCATATATGATTCGATTCTTACGGAATCTATGATTCGTAAGAATCATAAATGAATTTGTTAAAAGGCGAATCATATATGAGTTCTTAGAATCATATATGAATGTTTTCCTGGGCGAAAAATAAAGTTCATCCGAAAAAAAAAGTTCGTCGAAAGTATATAACATGCATGTCTATAGAAATGATAGATTTAATTCTCGCCCCGGCGATGGTATTTTTTTGTAGCCTTGCGATTTACGGTTTGCGAAATATTTAAGTTTTAAAAAAAGGGTGGAAGTTATTTTTTTGATTTGATAAAAAAAATGAAGTGGGCTAAGATTGCTTGATGGCGTTCTTATGGTGAAAAGTTGGTTCAATATAAAGAACCTTTTGGCTTTGTTATTATTGCTTAGGATAATAACCGAGCTAACGGTTTTGTTAAATATGGAAATTATCCTCTATAGTTAAAAATGAGTAAAATACGACTTATTTTCAGTCTTGATTTTTGGGTTTTGTTTTTCAAACCAAAAAAACTGCCACGCATTTATTTATTACCAGTTTCCTAAATTATGCGAAAGAAATAATTAAGCTATTCGTTTTCATTATATTTTAAGAAATGATATGCAAAATTAATCACATATCATTTTTACGTAACATACAAATCAAATCTAACCTTAAATAACAATACTAGCAGGGTACCCGCGCGATGCGGCGGCGGGTACCCTGTAATAAAATTTTCGGCGATAAATATATTTTAATTTTATGTTTTTCGTTACAACAACTTTATAGATTGTGAGAATTTTATATTTGAGTAATTTTAACCATGCGGGTCTTTTAAGTTGCGTATGTTATGTTTTTATGCTCGTTTTAAGGGGGTGTTTGTGAATGCTTATTGAAAACTGATTATGAGTTTTGAAAACGCATAATTAGATAATTAGCTGTTATAAAACGTGATCCCTCCCTTTTCAGAAGGTTGGCGTGGCCACTTAAGGTTGTTTGCGCCTAGTAGGAATTGAACTTAATGGGCTTTAATGGGCTTTACAATTTATAAAAGAAATTATAGTGAGTTATATTTTTGTTACTTAATGGGCTTTACAACATAGACCTATAGAATCTATCTATTGTTACTGGGCTTATACTGATATAACGAAGTATATGAAGTTAAAATCAGGGTTACATCTTTTTGTTCTGCCTCCGCCTCTTTTCGTCTTTCTCAAAATATCTATTTCTCACACTAACAAAATATTCAGATAGGTGAACAAGAAATGCAAAAAGTTAAATTAATATGAACAAAGAAGAAGATGGATGCGGGCAGTTCGGTAAATTGGCAAAGAAAGGAAAATCACGTTCTGAAAAAGCATGTATGGATCTGCTTTTCCAAAACCGTGTTTTGATGCTTCTGAAACGCAAATAATCAAGCCTTTTATTTTCTTTCCCAAACACTGCAATCCCAAACACCCCATAAGCGCTTTAAATAAGTCAAGCTTCTAATAGATCGATGATGAGGTTTTCTTTTGTGTTTTCGAAGTCAAGCTTCTAATAGATGTTCATAGAGGGTTGTACTTTAGGTTTAAATCATTGTAAATTTAGGTGTAGGGGTGTTTTAAAGGCTATTTAATGTATATATTTCTGTATTTCGGTCTGAATTTCGTGTCGTGCATGTTTTGCTTGTACACAATGCTTTAAATCATTGTAACTTTAGGTTTAGGGGTGTTTTAAAGGCTATTTAATGTATGTATTTATGTATTTTGGTCTTAATTTCGTGTCATGCATGTTTTGCTTGTACACAATGCTTTACTTGTTGTAATTATGAAGATTCCTTGCTTTAAAGTGTTGTAAACATTGCATAATTTTTTGTACATTTGAAATTTTTGGAGAGAGATTCATTTGTGTATTATATGTAGTATAGATAATACTTATTAACCAAAACAAGCCAAGGATTTTGATGTTTCGAATAATTTTTGAAGTCTGATTTTATATAAGATAGTAACATATATTCAACATTCTACAAAACCGTCACCAAATGATCTTATAACTTCCTCACAAGACGTCTGATCGAGGCCTAAAACGTCATTATATACACTTTTGTGAATGGTTACAGGAAGTGTCGAAAATATTTACGTGAATAACTTAGTTAAACCACATACAATTATTATTATAGCATATACTCTACGTGAATTAGTTGCTGGCACAAGTTAGTAAATTAAGCTAAGTTACCAAAAACTTTATTGCATGTATTTGTAGTAAAGATATTATAACGAAATCCACGCACAAATGAAAATAAATAACAAAATAATATCCCAACTGATGTAAAGATATTATATACGTAAATGTAGTAAATATTTCATGCAAATATTATATTTTAATAATTTTTCATAATTTAAGCAACTCTTATGTCACAAACTCTATAAAATCCAACCCTACAACAACCTAATTCTCCACAAAAACCTTCAGACAACCTTAAACACGACCACCTTAATCCTCACAATTAAACCTTTCGATTTCGCAAACGACGATGATGTCTAACAGCAACCTTAGCCTTGGAAGAAAGCAGAATGTTTTGATGTTCCCATGGTTAGGCCATGGACATGTTTCTCCTTTCCTACAACTAGCAAAAAAACTAATCAAAACGAACCACTTTAACATCTACCTTTGTTCGACTCCCGCTAACCTTAACTCCATCAGACAAGTTGCTCAAAACGAGTCGATTAGTCTCATTGAACTTAACCTTACCCCGTTACCCGGCCTTCCTGCTGAGCTTCATACCACTAATGCCTTGCCTTCTTATCTTATGGCTACTCTCAAAAGAGCTTTTGACAATGCAAGTCCAAACTTTGCTAAAATCTTGTTAAACCTCAAGCCTGATTTGCTCATTTATGACATGATTCAGCCGTGGGCGGCGGAGGCTGCTGCAGCCATTGGTATCCCTTCTGTGTTGTTCATTACTACTAGTGCAACTATGGCTAGTAACATGTTTCATCTGTACAAGAAGAAAGGAAATGCTTATCCGTTCAAATCTATTTACTATCGTGCTTATGAGTATTGGAATGTGAAGGAGGTTCTCGAGAGTGAGGCTAATGGGCGTAAAGATAAAGATCGTGTCGAGGAAGGTGTTGAGAATTCGTCTAGTATTGTTCTTGCTAAATCTTTTAAGGAGATTGAAGGTAAGTATGCTGATTACTTTACTGAATTGACCGGTAAAAGGGTTGTCCCGGTGGGTCCACTTGTTGTGGACCCTCTTCATGTGGACAATGAACAAAACAATGTGATCGAGTGGCTTGACACAAAAACCCCTGGATCCACTGTTTTTATTTCGTTCGGGAGTGAATATTTTCTTTCGGAAGCCGATTTGAAAGAAATAGCAAAGGGGTTGGAATTGAGTAATGTGAACTTTATTTGGGTGCTAAGGTTTCCAAGAGGTCATTGGGAAGGTATCCTTACTATTGAACAAGCTTTGCCACAAGGGTTTCTCGAAAGGGTACAAAATAGGGGTTTAGTAGTTGAAGGGTGGGCCCCGCAAGCAAAAATATTGGCACACAAAAACATAGGTGGATTTGTGAGTCATTGTGGTTGGAGTTCGGTTATGGAAGCTATGAAATTTGGTGTTCCAATAATCGCAATGCCAATGCACCTTGACCAACCTGTCAATGCTCGTTTGGTTGTGGAGCTTGGTTTGGGAAAAGAGGTATTGAGAGACGGGAATGGTGTGCTTATGGGACATAAGGTGGCCGAGGTTGTGGACCAAGTGGTGTTTGGTAAGCTAGGCGAAGATGTGAGGGCAAAAGCTAAGAAAATGAGTCTTGATCTGAAGATAAAAGGGGACGAAGAGATTGATGTTGTCGCAGATGAGCTATTACAACTATGCAGCAGTGCACAAGCTCGTCGAGTTGTTGGTGGACTTTACAAGACAAGAAGCGAAGCATTTGTGCTTGGAAAGTCTTGGGCAGTGAAAGGTCACGTCTGAAATGGCGAAATCTCCCCTCTTTTTGTTTCTTATTTTCTATAAGTTATAACTGTTTTTACAAGTTATAACTGGTTTAATACCGAAGAGTGACATTAAGTTTAACAACGAAAACTAATGTCTCTCTTCAGAGTATAAATATATCTGTCGAAACTATGGTTTGAACATGATTGATGTCTAGATTTTCGATTTGTTTTTCTTTTTAGGTTTAGTGTTATGAGGGGAGATATGATGTTCATGAGGATTAGGCTACCTCTTTTGTGTAGCCAAAATTTCGTTTATATATAATGAATTTCCTATTTAGAAAAGTAACTTCTTTGTGTTTACTGCATTATCAAGTATCTTCTTCTTTTCTTTTTTTTTTTTTTTTTTTTTCATAAAGTAAAAAACATCTAGAACACAATCAGCAGATGTTTTAGGGAATTTGTAATCTTTGAAGGAATCACGCTTATGGGATTGTTTAGTAAAACGCAAGATCAAATACAAATTATACAAGTATATTTTCGTAACGGCTAAGCCTCGAGTAATCACTGTGCTTTGAATGCAAACCTGATACTAAAAATTCGCTCACATTCATTAGCAAAAGAAGGTAACTCACTTAACTTAAGTTAGCAAAACGAGATTCGGATTCTACAAAATTAGCGAAATAGGATCTGAATTTGGCAATTTGCTTCATTTTGGGATAATATATTGCAAACCAGACTTAATGAATCTGAACCAGTGAACACCACTAGATGTAACTACATATGAATGTATAAAGTTATAACCTTGTTATATTTTGTATGATATGACTAATGTCGTATTTTCAATACGATATCTTTAGACAATACACGAATAGTAGAAAATTCTATGTCCTAGGGGGGTGTGTATACGCATATAAATAGTATCACTTATCGTATTGGTTTAAGGGTGTCACGAGTTATACCAATCAATCCTCGACAAAGTAGTCCAATTTCAACCCTTCATGTACATGCTAAAAGTGAGCGGTACTACGTTGAGTTCAAGTATCATGATACACTATCTAAGTCCAAAACATCTACAGAATGCACATGTTTTACTTATGGAACATATATGTAGATAGATTTGTGATGTTAGAAGGTGAAGTAATTTGTAATTTTTAGTACATCCAAGTACAAATCCTATGTCAATCTTTTAACTTTTACAAATCTTGTATCTTTTAGGCTTAAGGTATAGAGACTGTTTGCTGCTGGTTCACTCTCCTCTTTTCTCTAGTCTCCATTTTCTCTTGCTGTTTTCTCAAATTTTATAATTCTTCCATGGCGGATTTCTCGTTTTTCTTCGTCTTTTTGTGCTCCAACAAGGATGTGTCGGATCCTTAACTGAATAGAACATCGGGCCAAACTCTGTCAATTACCACTGTGGTTCAACTGTAGTGACACGATGCATGTATTCTTTAGTAGTCAATATCAGTTCATGGTACACATATTCAGGAATGTCAGCCAGCCCATGTAAAGCCAAGATTGGGTGCATATGGCACGGCATCCTGTTCCTAATATCTATGTATTCCCTGATTCCTTTCGGTTTTGCAACCTTATGGAAGTAAGCGCTGAGCAAATTAAATCGATTTCTGATGACGTCCCAATTAGACCCACATGATCATGTGAGCCGGATCTGGAGCTTTTTCAATACGTCAAGCAACTGAGATCTCACTTCCTTTCGTAGAGCTTTCATTTGTTAGCTTTCCATTGTTTTTAGATGTGGAGTAAGGTCAAATGATCGGATTCAGGCACGAGAAACTTTGCATTTTCTCCTTTATTTCTTCTATATGAATCCGGTACTTCAATACACACAAATCACACAAATCCGGTACTCTATACTGGGTGGCTGCAAGTATGGTATATTTAGCAAGTAGTACAGGAAATGTAGTCTAGTGGCAGTGTCTAATCTGTGATGATGATTGGGCTGCTATATCCTTCATGTTGATGCCTTGCTTTTGCTAAGGAAATGTAGTAATGAGGATATTATGGTGAATCTAAAAAGGCTGGTTGGTGTTTGTCATAGCCTACATTGTATCTCTTCTTTATATATGTATGTACAAATCTTGATTCTAATATATAAATTTCATCTTTTGCGCGCGCGCGCGCGCGCGCACACACACACACACAAAGATAAGCTCGATTCCACTATATTTATAAAAATACTATACCCTGTATTCTGCATTAATATTCCTTTTAATAGGATTAAGCTTCGTGACACTTGTAACTCGATCTTAAAAAACTATAATTCACTGAGACATTCCACATACTGTAACGCCCAAAAACCTGAGTATTCTTTTTTTAGGAGTTTATCCACATCCAAATAATTAATGGCTGCACACAAAAATTAAAGCATGCCTGCAGCAATTCATCTTGCACAGAAATATTGGGAGGTACTGACGTTCTGATAGTGAGTTTGACATTCCGAAATCGCTTACTGCTTTGGTTCGTCAACTACCTGAAATTAGTTATTTGAGAGCATAAATGAAAAGTTCAAATAGCCCATCACTTTTGCAGAGTTTTTATAAAGAACAGGAATAACATCAGAATAGTCACGTTAAGAAATTGAGCAATATGATTAAGTCAAGATCATGACAAGTAAAAGTTAAGTAGAATTCAACACCACATGATTTACACCTTTGGGAGAATTCAACAAAACATGTTGGATTGAGGGAAATTAAACCACACATAATCATAAACGAGTTTGACACATATTATGTGTCACTAAACATACTCTTACGTCTCTTACACTTATGCAACAAGAAAAGTAAACCACAAGCACAAACATGCTTGACAATGTAACGTTTATTTATCTACTACATGCACTGCTCCTTGTTGCAGTTAATTACTTTAAACCTCACAATGCAAGCTTGGTATTAGACCTGAAAGAGTGCAAAGACAAGAATAAAACCATTTAAGTGATGATTTATTGACCAACTCATGTAAATCACATTCTACAAAAAGAAAGAGCAGAGTACCTCATATATTTTCAAGCACCTCAAGAATACGCTGCAACTCATTGACAACAATTTCAATTTCCATTCGCTGGGGCGGGGAATCCACAGAGCATGATACTCCAATCTTGATAGTTGCAACCAAACATTCTTCCACTTTCTTTGCATTCGCTTCCGTACTTTGCAATTCAATTGCATCATCATCAATAACATCGACTACATGATTTGGTAATGCCAAGTAAGCAAATTTATGAAGGCTAAGACCATCGTTAAACATGTCATCTGTTGGCTTTTTCCCAGTCATCACCTCTAGTAATAATATTCCAAAACTGTAGACGTCCCCACAACTTGTCATCTCGCTCCCGATACCATACTCTGCAAATTAAAATTAACAGTTAGTTTACAAAACTGTAATATGCAAGTACAAATATAAGCATCATGGAATACAAGAATCATATATTACCTGGAGGTGCATAACCAATTGTTCCTTTAACCCCGGTTGAGCTGTTTTGGTTTAAGTCTGTACCAAGTAGTCGAGCTAAACCAAAGTCTCCAACATGAGCCACCATATCATCATCAAGTAGAATGTTACTAGGCTTCAAGTCACCNACAAATATAAGCATCATGGAATACAAGAATCATATATTACCTGGAGGTGCATAACCAATTGTTCCTTTAACCCCGGTTGAGCTGTTTTGGTTTAAGTCTGTACCAAGTAGTCGAGCTAAACCAAAGTCTCCAACATGAGCCACCATATCATCATCAAGTAGAATGTTACTAGGCTTCAAGTCACCATGAACAATCGTTGTTTGGCAGCGGTTGTGAAGATAATCAAGTGCGGTTGCAACATCTCTCAGAATATTTATTCTTTGAAGAAGGTTGAGTCTCGATGCATATGCACTTGAATGAAGCCAATTGTGCACGGATCCATTGGGCATAAACTCGTAAACCAGAGCTTTAAAGTCATTGCCTTGGAAATCAGTACTTGAACATGAAGTTATTATCTTCAACAGATTACGGTGTCGAATATTCCGCCATGCTTCACATTCTGCTACAAAACTTCTGTGAGCTCCTTGATTTTGAAGATGGAGAACTTTGACTGCAACAGGTTTATTATCATTAGAATCGAGGATTCCTTTATAAACAGAGCTGAACCCACCCTCTCCAATCAAATTTGCTACAGAGAAGCCATCAGTAGCCCTGAGAAGTTGATTGTATGAAACTTTCAAGAACCGTCCATTCCCTGAAGATTGAGATAATTGACTGTTGCGTTTCTTCTTACACAAAAGATACACATAGCATAATACAATGAGCAACGCCGGTGCAATCACAATGACTAAGATGAAGAAAGGAAACCTTATTTTATTTCTACCCCTTTCCTTGCATTTGGGTAACGCAAGTGTAACCAAACCACCACAAAGCCTATTGTTCCCCAAAACTGAAAATGCACTTGCATTGGCAAACACTCCTACAATGGGTACTTCACCCTCAAAGTCATTAAAAGATAGGTTCAAGAATTGTAAGGAAACCCATTTGTCAAAGAATTGGGGAATTTTGCCTGATAAATTATTTTGAGAAATGTCGAGTACCTCCAATCCTCCCAAGGAACTGAAGGAAGATGGTATTACACCTTGAAATATGTTTCCTCTAAGGTTTAACCATGTAAGGCTAATGCATTCACCAAGGCTACTAGTAATGTTGCCTAACAAATTGTTATAAGATAAATCGAGACCGCTCAACATCTTGAGGTCTTTTATCTCTGATGAAATTGAACCAGACAAGTTGTTTTGAGAAAGATTTAAAAAATAAGTTAGTGATGGAAGTTGAAGAAGTTGCTTGGGTATTTTTCCACTGAGTCTATTGTCTGAAAGTTCTAACCCAATAAGTTTTTTACAATTCCCAAAGCTTGATGGAATATGGCCTTCTAATTTGTTGGAATATAAATGAACTTCATTCAACAATGATAAGTTCCCAATGGAATCAGGGATAGGCCCTGAAAATTGATTTCTAGATAGACCAAGATATTGTAGCTTTTGAAGTTTACCAATGGTAGTGGGGATTTTTCCTTCGAATCGATTAGATTCTAGTATTAAAGTGGCCAAGCCAACTAGACTACCTATACTTGAAGGGAGGCTTCCAAATAATTGGTTTTCACCTAAACTTAAAAAGCTGAGTTGATCAGAAAGATTACCTATTGATATCGGAAGCACTCCTATAAGGTTGCAATTAAAAAGTTCCAAATCTACTAATTTGGTGCAGTTTTTCAAAGAATTAATAAATCTCATGTCATCGGCTTCTCCGCGTCCATGGAAGTTGTTATAGTCTAATCTGATTGAATAAATATCTCTTATTTTTGAAAAGTCGATTGTCAACTTCCCACTAAAGTTGTTGTAACTCATTTCTAGATAGCCCAATTTAGAACAATTAGTAATAGAAGGTGGAAGAACTCCGGTCAGTTCGTTATCCCTTAACTGAAGGAGCTCAATATTCGGGAGCTGATTACCGATTTCTGAAGGAAGATTACCAGTGAGGTGATTTTCAGCTATGGTTAAATTAACTAGGAGTGAGAGGTTGAAAATGGAACGAGGTATGCTTCCATATAAGTTGCACTCACCACAGTTAAATTCCGTCAAGCTTTTCCAATGGCCCAAGGTATCTGGAATGCTCCCACCCAACGGGTTCCCTGAAGCAGAGAACCATTCCATTGATGTGATATTTCCCAAGAAAGGTGGGATACCACCTGTGAACTTATTGTCCTCAATTACAACACCAATAAGTTTTGAGAGTAAACTCATCTCCTTGGGTATGATTCCAGCTAGATTATTTTCAGAGAGCCAAAGGTCTTTGAGTTTAGAACAGCCAGACAAGTTTGTTGGAATGACTCCACTGAATTTGTTATCATCAAGATAAAGATAACGTAGCTTAGATAGATGACCAAGTTCATGTGGAATGGTTCCTTGAAAGCTGTTGTTCTCAAGAGAAAGCTCACGGAGGAAGCTGAGGTTTCCTACATGAGGAGATAACAAGCCTTCTAAGCCGTTCGAATCTAGTCGTAAAACAGTAACTCGTTTGTGCCGCTTTCCACATGAAATACCACTCCAGTCACAGAAATGAAAGGAATGGTTCCACGAGGTTAGAACTTTGTATGGATCATGAGTGATCTTTGACTTAAATGACAACAAAGAGTGATAATCAGTCTCATTACCGCCATAGGAAGCAGAGACAGTGGCGGAAGTAAGACATATTATCGCGAGAGCATAAAAGAGAAAACCATAAAAGAGAAAAGAAATAAGAGAGGAAGATGATAAGTGAATTATTGCTTGGGGTGACTTCATTTTTGGAAATTTTCTTAAAATTATGAGAACAAGTATTGGCTTTTTATCCTTAGTTTTGCATGTTGTCAGTTTGTGATCGACATGCAGCTGGTGAAATGAATGGCTACCACGAATTCCTTATCATCTTGACCAAGACTTTTAAGAAGACTTGGGATAGGGAAGACTTTATGCAACGTTCGTGACACGCAAATGGTGAAGAGGATGCCATCAACAAATCACTGAAGACTTTTAAAAAGACTTGGGATAGGGAAACTTTATGCAACATTCGTGACACACAAATGGTGAAGAGGATGCCATCAACAAATCACTGAAGACTTTTAAAAAGACTTGGGATAGGGAAGACTTTATGCAACGTTCGTGACACGCAAATGGTGAAGTGGATGCCATCAACAAATCACTGAAGACTTTTAAAAAGACTTGGGATAGGGAAGACTTATACCACTAAGTATGCAACCTATGTTTTATCATCCACACATTCCTTCTCAGCTTGGCCAGCAAAATTTGACTGATAATAACTCCAGCATTTTCCAAGTATATATAATCACATGGGACTTTTAAGAAGACTAGGGATAAGAAAGACTACACCTATATTGCATATATCGTAGACAAGTAATTGTAAGTGAAATAGAACGTATAACATTATCAAATAACACTCAATACTCTAAACATTTTATGAAGAAGAATTAATATATTTAAATGAAGAATATGGAAAATTTTCATATTTTGTAAGAAACTTTAAATGACAGTACGTTGCTTTGTGTGCTTAGTTTTATTATATATATTTTAAAATGTTAAGGAGAAAAATTATTTAAAAAAAATACTTATGGTGTGATGGCGACGGAACAACCGTGTTCGCCAGAACATATGAACAATACTTTACCTTAATTCTGTCAAATGAATAAGGTTATATAGAATTGGATATGTTCTACTATGTGTTCTTTGTGGAATAGAAATCTGCTGGTGGTCTTGAGTACTAGTAATTTTTGTTACTGTCTTGGTGTGGTTTTTGGTCTTGGCACTTAGCTGGTTGGTATTTATGTTTGGAAGGTCAAATTCAGTGCTTGGTGATTTGGTTGGTTGATGACTGTTTGAATGATATTGGGTTAGATTCCTTGATCATCCGTCTGCTGGTTTGACATTTGGTCAGCTGATATGAATTTGGAAGTGTTTGATGGTAAGAAGGTGTGTGGAATTATAAGCGAAAATGTGAGGCTTAGATTGCGATAATGGTGGCTGTTGGGCTTTGGGGTTTTGGTAAAAATCTTGTCAAGATGGCTGGATTTCATTTTGGTTACTTTGTTAAAAGTGTTTGGGCGATGGGTCATAATGTCATATAGTGATATGGGTCGGTTTGGTATTAGTTTTGGAGGGAAGTGGTTGTTTGTCTTTTTTGGCCTGTCAGATCATGGGTGGCCTGGGTCAAAAGGTAAAGGGTCGTCTATTATAGTTTGGACAAGGTCAGATGGGAAGATCTATATGATTTTTCGTTCCTAGCTCAACGAGGGGCGGAGCCACGTGTATAGCAGCGGGGACGGCGCCTCCTACGAAAGTTTTGCGGACACACAAAGTATGTATGAAAAAAGTCAAATTACTAGAAAAAAATGTGTGGTCCCTCATGAAAATAATCTGAGTGCCCTCTACTAGCACGACTAGCATCATAACTTCAATAATGTCATCTTCGGTAGACTATATTGCATTATAACTTCAATAATGTCATCCAATAGCACGACTAGCATCACCCATTGTCTATCATCCACTAATTCCTTGACTAGTAATAACTATTCTATGTATAATCAAAGAAGACTTTAAGAAAACTTGGGATAGGGAAGACTAGCATAACCTATAATTGAAGGGATAATGGTCCAAGATGCAAGCAACTTGACATGCACCTTCCTTTTGTCTGTACCTTACTACTTTTAAAATGCAACTTGTAAACATTCAATCAAGCATTTTGGAACAGAACTTCTATACACAAATCAGAAAAGCATATAACTATGAATCTATGATAGATCCATAATGTTTTGTGCATATTACACGTATGACGTACCAATTGTTTTTTTCACTTGTGGTTCTTTCTTCCAGATGGAAGCCTCTTCACCGCCTAGATAAAATGATGAGCTGTTGGCATCAAACACTGTGTCACCTTCTTCCGCAGCAGATGTTGACCTTGAAGCACTAGCTGGTTCAGATGGATATATTTTGGGTGGTAAAGGCATAAAGGGGCCGGATTGAGCCAGCAAGAATCATCTGTTAGTGTTAACTGGTTCCAAAAGCAGTCAGTGCAGCAACTAACCAACACTAGTACATATGGCTATTTTGACCCATTTTACTTATGAATGGTAAATAAAAAAGTAACTTAAAGAAATAACATTGTGCCCAGTACATAGAACCTCCCATGTCAAATAATTTTAAGGATATCCGATATATTGAACTTTTGTACTCATGATTAACATACTAACTACTTATTAATGGAGAGTACTTTATTTTAGAGAGCTGCAACAAGCCCCTTGGAGCTGTTTTTCTGGCTACATCGACCCGTTAAAATGGTTCAGTTCAGGTTAAGTTAAGAAGATATAAACATAGCTTAAAAAAGGGTCCAACATGTCGGTTCTGGTCTTTATAGCTTAAAATTCAGGTCCTACATGTCGGTTCTGGCAGTGTAAAAAAGACATAAAAAATTAAAATATCTTAAAACGGGCCAGTTCGGGTCATTTCATTAAAAAGTAAGTATGGCATATTAATCATTTGTAAAACTTGATGACGGAAACTTTCAGAATACCCAAACGCTACATGCCATGTGTCATCCTGTTTCTCTTTCCTATTCTATGACGAGATGATGGGTCAGGATCCTGCCCCCTCTTGTCTCCGCCAGTGGAAGCATGTCTCAAGCCTACTTTTTCAAAACTTCCAATAAACTCTAAGGCTATATTTGGCAAAACTAGCGGTAGTTGTAGTACCAATTATAAACAGTTATCAGAGGTAGTTGTTGGTTTTTTTCAAAGGCGTTTGGTAACATAATAGCTACTGTAAGTATACAGCGTAAACTGACATAAAAGCTAAACGCTTCTATTTCTGGAAATATGGTTAAAACAACAATGATGACCATAAAGCTGTACATTAACTGCTAAAGGACTCTTTGGGCTTGCTTAGACTAAACAGCAATACGCAGTTTTAGTTTGGATTGCTTATCCAAACGCTTATCCGATGAAAATAGAGTTGTACTAATTTTATAAGGAATACAAAAAGTATCAAAATATTCGAGATGATTAATGTATCAGAAATACACTTTGGTCATTATTGAGCCATTTTTAATACAGCATAATAAAATAAATGTTTTATTGTAGTGCAGTTAAAGACAAAAAGTTTCACACAAGCAGTATCTTATCTACCTCAAGGAATCTGCGAAGAATTGGCGAACAAATGGAAGGTTACAATAGAAGGAATCTACCATAAATTTCAGACCTTTATAGCTCAGCCCATTGGAGGCCAGTTAACGTTAGCCATTAACATCAGAAATATTACAAGGTGCAAAATCATATTGTATAATAGTTACTCAGAAGCTGCAAATGTAAAACATTACACTCATGAGCCAGATCATGTACTATAATAGTTGTTAGGATTGGGGATAGCTTAGCAGTGGCAAAAGACCAGTAGCAGCAGCAATAGAAACAACAGGTATCACAAACTAAGAATAGGAGTATATTGGGGTATGAGATCAGGAGGTTTTAAAACAAAAAGTACTGATGTTTATTAGTCTGATAAGTGCTTGCTTACATGTTCTGTTCTACATTACATATATTAGTCATTCACCGACATTAGTAGAAGTCTCCTGATACTTCTACAACTAGTGCACCAAAATTACGAAAACGCCCTTACAAAACAAGATAAACTACATAGTACCGAAAATTACTAAACTACCCTTAGGAGTATAAGTCACAATGTCTAACAATCTCCACCTTGACTTTTAGCTCCTAAGTAACACTATATTTCCAATTGTCGATATTGAGCAAATCCAAACAGTGACGAAACTTGCTCAAAGGGACCGGTTTAGTAAACACATCCGCAGGATTGTCTTGAGTGCCAATCTTCTTCACTTTGATTCTTCTTTCCGTACGGATAAAATGATAACGAACATCTATGTGTTTAGTCCGGTCATGGTACACTTGATCTTTAGCCAAACAAATAGCACTCATGCTATCGCAAAACACGGTCGCTTGATCTTGTGGGAAACCAAGATCTTCGATCAAACCTTTCAACCAAATTGCTTCCTTCGCTGCTTCCGTTAAAGCCATATACTCGGCTTCAGTAGTAGATAAAGCTACTGATGGTTGTAATGTAGCTTTCCAACTTACAACCGAATTTCCAATGGTGAAAACATAACCTGTCAAGGATCTTCTAGCATCAAGATCTGCAGCATAATCCGAATCTGAGTAGCCGACAACTAAATATTCACGTTCACCACCGTAAATAAGGCCAACATCAGATGTCCCTTTCAAATAACGAAAAATGCGTTTCACCGCATTCCAATGCTCTTTTCCGGGATGAGCCATATATCGTGACACAACACTCATCGCGTGAGCTATATCGGGCCTTGTGCAAACCATAACATACATCAAACTTCCAACAGCACTAGCATAGGGTATTCGGGACATATACTCTATTTCTGCCTTACTTTGAGGAGCACAAGCAGTAGATAAACGAAAATTTGCTGAGAAAGGAGTATTTACCGATTTTGCCGAACTCATGCCAAAACGAGAAATAATCTTCTCGATGTAACTTTTCTGTGATAAGAAAAGCTTACCATGTTTTCGATCTCGAATTATTTCCATGCCCAAAATCTTTCGAGCTGCTCCCAAATCTTTCATATCAAATTCTGTGTTGAGTAGAATCTTCAACTTATTAACCTCCTCTATGTCTTTAGCCGCTACAAGCATATCATCAACGTACAAGAGTAAGTAGATAAGTGATCCCGACGCCGCCTTTTTATGATAGACACAACAATCATAAGCACTTCTACTAAAACCATGCTTTACCATAAAGCTGTCAAATCTCTTGTACCATTGTCTCGGCGACTGCTTCAAACCATAGAGTGATTTTTGGAGCTTGCAAACGTAGTCTTCTTTGCCTTGAACAATGAAACCTTCGGGTTGGCTCATATAAATTTCTTCCTCAAGGTCACCGTGAAGAAATGCAGTCTTTACATCTAATTGTTCCAACTCCAAGTCGTGATGTGCTACTAAGGATAGTAACACCCGAATAGATGTATGACGTACCACCGGGGAGAAAATCTCATTGTAATCGATTCCCTCCTTTTGGCTATATCCCTTCGCGACCAAACGTGCCTTGAACCTAATGATGTCCGAAGCCGGTAAGCCGGTTTTCTTTTTGAAAACCCACTTACAATCAATAACTTTCCTTCCCTGAGGTAGTTTCTCCAATTCCCATGTATTGTTCTTATGAAGAGATTCTATCTCTTCACCCATAGCCGCAATCCACATATCAGACTCTTTAGAAGTAATAGCCTCTCGATAAGTAGCCGGTTCAAGAGACTCCACCTCTTCAGCTACTTGCAATGCGTATGCGACATAGTCCTCAAAACCGAAACGACTAGGAGCTTTTGCATTTCGCCGAGGTCTATCATGGGCTATAGACCTATCTTGTTCATGTTCCAAATGTGGTGAATTTGGTTGATCATCTTCATCAACTACTGGTGAAGTAACATCGTGGTCCATATCTTCTGGAACAACGTGTTCCACCTGTTTAGGAACATCCTCCACCTTTTCGGAAACACCATCTTCAGGCTTCGATTCATGTGGATCTTGTTTCACGCGAAACAAGTAATCCTCATCAAATGTCACATCTCGGCTAAGAATGACTCTCCTTTCAGATGGTGACCAAATTCGATAGCCTTTAACCCCATCACCGTATCCCAAGAAAATTCCTTTCTTGGCTCTCGGATCTAACTTTCCTTCACTAACATGATAATAAGCGGGGCATCCAAAAACACGAAGCTTCGAATAATCCGCGGGCTTCCCGGACCAAACTTCAATGGGAGTCTTACAATCAATAGCGGTGGCAGGAGACCTATTGATTAGATAGCAAGCCGTATTGAGTGCTTCAGCCCAATAACTTCTATCTAATCCGGCATTCAACAGTAGGCATCGAGCTCTCTCTAATAGAGTCCTGTTCATTCGTTCAGCTACTCCGTTTTGTTGAGGAGTGTAACGAACCGTATAATGCCTAGCAATTCCTTCATCTCTGCAGAAGTCATCAAACACTCTCGAACAAAATTCCAAACCATTATCAGTGCGAAGACGCTTGATCTTTCTTCCAGTTTGGTTCTCAATCAGAACCTTCCAATTCTTAAATTTCTCAAACGCCTGACTCTTATGTTTCATCATAAATACCCACGTCATTCTTGAGAAATCATCAATGATTGAGAGAAAATATCGAGCACCACCAAGAGAAGGTACTCGAGAAGGCCCCCAACAATCCGCATGAAGATAATCAAGAGTCGCCTTCGTCTGATGAATTGCCTTCGAGAAACTCACCCGCTTTTGTTTCCCGATGACACAATGCTCACAAAACTCCAAGTTAGCCACCTTGTGGCTATCAAGTAGTCCCCGCTTGCTCAATATGATCATGCCTTTTTCACTCATGTGACCAAGGCGCATATGCCACAACATCGTCAAATCTGAATTACTTTTCTCTGAACAAGATACAGAAGCAGAACCTGTAATCGTTTCACCTTGTAAAATGTAAAGAGAAGAAGTACCTTTTATTGCTTTCATAACCACCAAAGCACCTTTCGAAACACGAAGTACACCATTCTCACTAGTGTATTTGAAACCTTTCGAGTCCAGCATACCTAGTGAGATCAAATTCTTCTTTAGATCTGGAACATGGCGAACATCAGTAAGAGTTCTAACAACTCCATCATGCATCTTAATTTGAATTGTTCCAATGCCAACAACTTTGCACGGTGAATCGTTACCCATGAAGACATGCCCGCCATCGAATTCTTCATATGTCACAAACCAATCCCGATTTGGACTCATATTAAAAGAACAAGCAGAATCCATAATCCAAGCAACCGGTGCACCTTTATAATCAACTACTGAGAGTACCACATCGCGTTCCGAACTTGAGTCGCCATTAGCAACAGCCGCCTGACCTTTTTCCTTCAGTTTAGGACAATTGAACTTCCAATGGCCTTCCTCTTTGCAATAATTACAAGCATCTCGAGGATTTGATCCTCGAGGTCTCGACTTCGATCTATCTTTATATCTCCCTTTTCCTTTGCCTCTCTGTGTTCGATGTCTACCCCTATCATGGCCCCTATCATGACTTGTAGCTGATAAGCCGACGGGTTGAGATTCCGAAGTTCCCGATGCTTGATGACGAAGCTCTCGGGAATGCAAAGCAGATCGAACATCTTCTAATGTGATGGTTTCTTTACCAACGACAAAGGAATTTACAAAGTTCTCAAACGAGGGAGGCAACGACACTAGAAGAATAAGAGCCGCATCTTCATCATCAATCTTGACATCCACATTTTTCAAATCCATCAAGATTGAATTTAATGCATCAAGATGATCTTTTAATGCTGAGCCCTCTTTCATTCGTAGTGAAAACAAACGTTGTTTCAATAACAACTTGTTAGTCAACGACTTTGTCATATAAAGCTTTTCTAATTTATTCCACACACCACTAGCCGTTTCCTCATCAGCAACCTCGTAAAGAACCTCATCAGATAAAGATAGCAAAATGGTGGAATGGGCCTTTTCATCTTGTGAGGCATATTTTGCATCGGTCATATCAGCCGGTTTGGGTCCGGCTAGAGGAGCCCAAATACCTTGTTGTTTCAATAAGGCTCGAACTTTAATTCGCCATAAACTAAAATTACTTTTGCCATTAAACTTCTCAATACTACTAAGTGACGGTGATTGTGCTTGAGAAGACATAATTATTCAAACGGGTTTTACAACAAAATAACCAACAATTTCCCTATTAACTACTAAGGAACAGAGACCAAAGTATAAAACCCAATCAACCCAATCCACTAAAACCAAGTTCTGGTTATTCCCAAATCCCAAGTGACAAATACCTTCAATCAATCAAATCAACTAGAAGCAAAATTCAATGGATTATGAAAAAATCCCAAAAGGAGAAGAACCACAAACCTGATTATCTTCAACAAATCGAATTAGCAAGCCACCAAACACCCAAAAAACGAAATCAAATGATTGATTATCCCAAAAAAATTGCAACTTGCTTCAATCGATCAAGTGGCTCTGATACCAATTTGTTAGGATTGGGGATAGCTTAGCAGTGGCAAAAGACCAGTAGCAGCAGCAATAGAAACAACAGGTATCACAAACTAAGAATAGGAGTATATTGGGGTATGAGATCAGGAGGTTTTAAAACAAAAAGTACTGATGTTTATTAGTCTGATAAGTGCTTGCTTACATGTTCTGTTCTACATTACATATATTAGTCATTCACCGACATTAGTAGAAGTCTCCTGATACTTCTACAACTAGTGCACCAAAATTACGAAAACGCCCTTACAAAACAAGATAAACTACATAGTACCGAAAATTACTAAACTACCCTTAGGAGTATAAGTCACAATGTCTAACAATAGTTACTCAGAAACTTTTATTTACCTACAACAATACACGGTGCAAAAGCATATCGTATAGCTGAATGCACCACAAAGTACCAAGCTTTTAAAGAACCTTATTAGGAGACTTTATAACGAAAGAATGAAAGATACCCTCTATAGTGGTCTCTTCAAAAGGACGTTTAGAAGGAGGAGTGAGATTGCAAAAGTAAAGAAAATTAAATTTCATTGGGGATTTTTATCGAAAAATTGATGTTCATATATTATTTTATGGCATCAATCGTTCTCCCATAAAGTTGAACTACTGAAAGCCCCAACTAATATATAGAATATCATACACTAAACTGCACCATTGAAAGTACTATAAAATAATTCAACAAAAAAATTGTCAATCTCCTCTAATATGTATGTATTGATATAAGTGCATTTGAGATTTAGACATTTTACTTACAATTGCGACATGTTGCAACATATGTACCACCGATGTCAAAGTTCCTTGTAAACCAACTACTAAACCTACGAATCGCTTTGATTTCTTGTTTGTGCTACAATAGCTAAATAAGTCATTGATTATTTTACGTACAAAATGTGATGAAATTCTCATTAGCTTTGTTTATAAAAACAGTTTATACATTAACTCCTAACCTAAAACGAAGTACAAGTTTACCAGAAGAAAAGTCAAATTTATAAAATTAAAAGTCAAAGAACAGGAATAACATTAAGCTGTTCATTAAGAAATCGAACACCAAGTAAAACTTAAGTACAATTCAATACCACAAATAGGATTGATGGAAACTAAACCACAACTACAAATATCTTTAACAACTAAACATTTATTTAACTACGACCACACGCACCGCTCCTTGTTGCAGTTACCCTCAACTTCACCATACAAGCTTGATGATAGACCTGAAAGAGTTCAAAAATAAAACCATTTTAATAAAGAATTATTAACAGACTCATAAAAAATCATATTCTGCGAAAGGAGAGAACAGTGCCTTAAATATTTTGAAGCACATCGAGAATACGCTGCAACTCATTGACAACAATTTCAATTTTCGATCGTTGGGGTGGGGAATCCATAGAGCATGATACTCCAATCTTGATAGTTGCAACCAAACATTCTTCCACTTTCTTAGCATTCGCTTCCGTACTTTGCAACACAATTGCATCATCATCAACAACATCGATTACATGATCTGGTAATGCCATGGAAGCAAATTTATGAAGGCTAAGACCATCATTAAACATGTCGTATGTCGGTCTTTTCCCGGTCATCACCTCTAGTAATGATATTCCAAAACTGTAGACGTCCCCACTACTAGTCATCTCACTCCCGATACCATACTCTACAAATTAAAATGATCAGTTAGCTTACAAAACTGTAATCTGAAGTATAGATATAAGCATCATGGAATACAAGAATCATATTTTACCTGGAGGTGCATAACCAATTGTTCCTTTAACACCGGTTGAGCTGTTTTGGTTTAAGTCTGCACCAAGTAGTCGAGCTAATCCAAAGTCTCCAACATGAGCCACCATATCATCATCAAGTAGAATGTTGCTAGGCTTCAAGTCACCATGAACAATCGTTGTTTGGCAGCGATTGTGAAGATAATCAAGTGCGGTGGCAACATCTCTAAGAATATTTATTCTTTGAAGAAGACTGAGTTTTGATGTATTTGACCTTGAATGAAGCCAATCGTGTACACTTCCATTGGGCATAAACTCGTAAACCAAAGCTTTGAAATCGTTGCGTTGAAAGTCAACACTTGAACATGAAGTTATAATCTTCAACAGATTACGATGTCGAATATTTTGCCATGCTTCACATTCTGCTATAAAACTTTTGTGG
This sequence comes from Artemisia annua, assembly GCA_014162995.1. Lineage (NCBI taxonomy): Eukaryota > Viridiplantae > Streptophyta > Magnoliopsida > Asterales > Asteraceae > Artemisia > Artemisia annua. The sequence goes on along the minus strand of LBNU01025744.1, from coordinate 32,928 downwards.
GCTCCTCGATTTTGAAGATGAAGAACTTTGATTGCAACATATTTATCATCATTAGAATTGAGGATTCCTTTATAAACAGAGCTGTGCCCACCCTCGCCAATTAAATTTGTTGTAGAGAACCCATCAGTAGCCTTGAATAGCTGATTGTATGAAACTTTCAAGAACCTTTCATTCCCTGAAGATTGAGATGGTTGACTGTTGTGTTTCTTCTTACCCAAAAGATACACACACAAAAATATGATGAGCAACGTCGGTGCAATCACAATGACTAATATGAAGTATGGAAACCTTTTTTTCCTTCTACCCGTCTCCTTGCATTTGGGTAAGTCAAGTGTAACCAAACCACCACAAAGCTTATTGTTCCCCGAAACCGAAAATAAACTTGCATTAGCAAACACTCCTACAACTGGTACTTCACCCACAAAATCATTAAAAGATAGGTTCAAAAACTCTAAGGAAAACCGTTTATCGAAGAATTGGGGAATTTTTCCTGATAAATTATTTTGAGAAATGTCAAGTACCTCCAATCCTCTCAATGAACTTAATGAAGATGGTATAATGCCATGAAATATGTTGCCACTTAGGTTTAACACTGTAAGACTAATACACTCACCAAGGCTACTAGTAATGGTATCAGAAAAATTATTATAAGATAAATCGAGATAGGTCAACATCTTGAGGTTTTTAATCTCTGATGGAATGGAACCAGACAGGCTGTTGTATGAAAGATCTAAAAATTTAGTTAGTGATGGAAGTTGAAGAAGTTGCTTAGGTATTTTTCCACTGAGTTTGTTGTTTGCAAGTTCTAACCCATTAAGGTTTTTTAAATTCCCTAGGCTTGGTGAAATATGGCCTTCTAATATGTTGGATTGTAAATAAAGTTCTGTCAACAATGATAAGTTCGCAACGGCATGAGGGATAGGCCCTGAAAATTGATTGCTATTTAGAACAAGAAGTTGTAGCTTTTGAAGTTTACCAATGGTAGTGGGGATTTTTCCTTTGAATTGATTAAATTGTAAATCTAAAAAGGTCAAGCCAACTAGACTTCCTATACTTGATGGAAGGCTTCCGAATAACTGATTGCCTCCTAAATCTAGAAACGTGAGTTGATCAGAAAGATTACCTATTGATATCGGAAGCACTCCTATAAAGTTGCAATTATGAAGTTGCAAATACACTAATCTGGTGTTGTTTTTCAGAGAATCAATAAATTTCATGTCATCAGCTTCTCCGTATCCATGGAAGTTGTTATTAGATAATATAATATCATTAATATATCTTATTTTTGAAAAATCAATTGTCAACTTCCCACTAAAATTGTTGTTATGCATTTCAAGATCTCTTAATTTAGAACAATTAGAAAGAGAAGGTGGAAGAACTCCGGTCAGTTCGTTATCCCTTAACTGAAGTAGCTCAAGATTCGGGAGCTTATTACCAATTTCTGAAGGAAGACTACCTGTGAGTTGATTATCATGTAAGGAAAAGGTATCTAGGAGTGAGAGGTTGAAAATGGAAGGTGGGATGCTTCCATATAAGTTGCACTCACCAGAGTAAAATGTCCTCAAGCTTTTCCAAAGACCAAAGGTATCTGGAATGCTCCCACCAAGCGGGTTCTTGGAAATAGAGAACACTTCCATTGATGTAATATTCCCCAAGAAAGGTGGGATTCCACCTGTTAACTTATTGTTGTCAATTCCAAGACCAACAAGTTTCGAGAGTAAACTCATCTCCTTGGGTATGCTTCCAACTAGCTTATTTTCAGCTAGCGAAAGCACTTTGAGGTTAGAGCAACTAGACAAGTTTGTTGGAATGAATCCACTGAATTTGTTTGTATCAAGATAAAGAAGGCGTAGCCTAGATAGACGACCAAGTTCATGTGGAATGGTTCCTTGAAAGCTGTTGTTCCCGAGATCAAGAAGGTGTAGGAAGCTGAGGTTTCCTACATGAGGAGACAACGAGCCTTCTAAGCCTTTCGAATACAGTCTTAAAGCAGTCACTCGTTTGTGCCGCTTTCCACATGAAATACCACTCCAGTCACAGAAATGAAAGGAATGGTTCCACGAGGTTAGAACTTGGTACGGATCTTGGCTGATCTTTGACTTAAATGACAACAACGCGTGATAATCAGTCTCATTACCACCATAGGAAGCAGAGACGGTGGCGGAAGCGAGACATATTATCGCGAGACTATAAAAGAGAAAAGAAATAGGAGAGGAAGATGATAAGAGAATTATTGCTTGTGGTGACTTCATTTTTGGAAATTTACATGAAATCATAAGAAAAAGTATTGGCTTTTTATAATCTGGTTGAGCAAGAATATTTGGGGTAAGGGAGACTTTGAATGGATTTTGAGTGGGAATACTACACTTATATTGCATTATGACATAGCACGACTAGCAACTCCTTTTGTCTATCCTTGACTAATAATAACATTTCATATCTATAACCATAGAAGACTTTAAGAAAACTTGGGAGTGGGAACACTAGACTTATAGTGCATTATAGCTTTAATCATGCCATCCAATTGCACGACTAGCATCACCTATAATATAATTTAAGGGATAATGGTCCAAGATGTAAGCAACTTGACATGCATCTTCCTCCCGTAGTTAAGTTGTTTTGTTTTGTGTCTGGTTTTTTGTTGAACTGGAAGGTATGTTATGTTATGCTTCATAGCGTTTTTTCGGTTGAACAAGGGGTTTGTGTTCATGTTTTTTATGGAGTGGGTGTTTTTGTTCTTGTTGCGTTTTATATCAAATCTTCTATTAATACTATTAAAAAAACGGTTTTGCTTAAGCATCTTTGATTAGGTGAAACCTTTTTATTAAAATACATTCTATGCAAAACTCTTATTTTCTCTCGATTTTAAAGATGGCGATGATACCAACCATTTTTTTTTCAAACCACGATCTACCTTGATTATTAGCTTCGAGTGATAAAAGCTGCTAATTATTAATTGTGAGTTTGTGACATCACATTACAAGGTTTTTTAACCGTGTTTCAGTATGGATATTGTTTTGCTGTTTAGAAGACATGCACTAAAACCCTATTATTAACTATCATTTTAGCATGAAATACTTTACAAGAAATGTACAAGTCGGTTGTAATATGCACATAAACCGTTTATAAAATGTCTCATTGAAATTCTATACAAGATAACGCAAGTTATTAACTATCATTTTAGCACGAACTAATTTAAAGGTATTGCGTTTCTTTAATTCCACAAAAAAAAAAAAAAAAAAAAAAAAAAAAAAAAAAAAAAAAAAAAAAAAAAAAAAAAAAAAAAACAAAAAAAAAAAAAAAAAAAAAAAAAAAAAAAAAAATCTTTCTATCAAAGTTTGACTTCACTCGAGTTCATTTGCATATGTTCAAACAAGCAGTCAGTTGTAATATGCAAATACTTTACAAGATAACTCAATTTATTAACTCAAGGTATTGCGTTTCTTTGTTGAAGAAAACTTGGGAGTGGGAAAACAAGACTTATATTGTAATACAGTATAACTTTAATCATGCCATCCAAGTAGGACGACTAGTAACACCTTTTGTCTATCATCTACTAATTCCTTGACTGATAATAAATATTTTATATGTATATAAAAGACTTTATAGAAAACTTGGGAGTGGGAAGACTAGACTTATATTGCATTATAACTTTTATTTAAGGGATAAGGACCCAAAGCAGCTAGCAGTATCTTCTTCTACCACTAACATATGTTTGATTATAAAATACCTGACTGAGAATGAAAACACGACCAATCAAAAATAAGTTAAACGCATAAGACAACTTGACACCTTAATATAATTTGAGGGATAATGGTCCAAGATGTAAGCAACTTGACACCTTCCTTTTCATATCCTGTCAATTATTTAATATCCATTTCACAGACAATATATTCCATTGTATGAACTACAAAAGACTCAGTAGTCCTCCAATAAGGACCCAAAGCAACAGTACCTGTGATGATGATCCAAAGATAAGAAACACATATAACTTTGATAGACCCGTGATGGTAAAGGGACTGGATTTACCCAGCGAGAATCCTCTTTCATTGTTAACAGGTTCCAGAAGCAGTTAGTACATCAGATAACCAACAAGTACAAATGGCTATTTCGCCCCATTTTTACTTATGAATGTTTCAATGTTGGGTCCAAACGTAACATGAAAACTTTAACTTTTTATGAAACTGAATCATACACTGCTCGAAACCCTTTTTGCTTCCAATCAGAAGAGGAGAAAGCCTTAAGCTTTCTCAATAAAAGAATCAAGAAAAGTCAAATTTATGAAACTAAAGGTCAAAGAATATAGAAATAAACTGAGCAAATTGCTTTCTGATTACGTCCCAGTTAGACCCACATGATCATGTGAGCAAGATCTTGAGCTTTTTCAATATGTCGAGCAACTGAGATCTCACTTCCTGAGCCTTCGTAGTGCTTTCACTTTTAAGTAATGAGTGTTACACTAGTCTCCAAAGTATGTGTTAGCTTTCCATTGTTTGTAGTGTCGAGTAAGGTCAAATGATCGGATTCAGGCACGAAAAACTTTGCATGTGCAGCATCACTTTCTTCTTCTGGTCTTTTGGACTAAAGAATACAGACATGACTGAAAGCATAGAAACAATCGTCAAAAATTCGTTTACACAATTAAATTCTTCACCCACCAACAGCACTTTAGCCAGATATGGGTCCAATGGGAACTGGCTCATTTTTAGCCAAATACCAGTCAGATTCCGTGTGCTGTTCAATGCTCCCAATATCCATAGTTGATACATGGAGTCGATTTTTGACGAATTTAGAAGCAAAAGTACGTTCCTGAGATTAGCCCTCTGGATTTCTGGGATGGGGTGTTGAACCATTTCTTCTTTGTACGTGTCTTCTGTAAAAAGACGGTAACAGGTACCGGGCCCTATCCTACCTGCTCGACCTGCCCATTGGCTAGCAGCTTTAAAGAAAAGCTTACCTATAGTTGTCAAGATTTGCATCTTTCAATGTTTTACGCAGAAGGACACCATCTGTCATATACTCAACGTAAAGGAACACTTTTATACCTTTTACAGTTACTAGTATTCTGCAATTATAAAGTTAGCGTTTTTAAGTCTGACTTACTATTATGCCCAGTGACGTCTTCAAAACGAATAGCATAAAAGACCAAATCTGCAAGCTCCATTTCCATCTCTTCAGCGACTCTTTTGGCAACACTAACTGCTGCCACACACGTCTTGGTTGAGTACAACCAACCATCCCATTTTTCGTATACCCATCTGCGTGCAAATACTGCAACAGTAAAATATTACAAATTTTACAGATCAAAATAAGATGCAACTGTTAACCAACATATAGTAGTCGTGGTCGGAATGTGTAGTGTATACCATATTGATATTCCTTTTTATACAGTCCCATATTTTGCTGAAACATTCCACATATTAACTCTTGAGAGAAGAATATTCAGGTTTTTTGGGTTACCCGTAATTAAATAGCTGCAAACGAAAACCATACCTGCAACAAATCATTTCGCACAGAAAATAGTGGGAGGTATTCACACGTTTTCATGTGTTGGCCAAATTTTGCATCTCCTTTTAAATCAACATCGCCATCTTCACCAACTACTGCCGTATCAGCACCAATAATCTGCTCTACAGACTTCTCAACACCAAAGGATATTACCAAGCTTTGAACCCGAAAGTTCCCAAAAACACTGACGTGATTTACTCATACTTCGTTTTTCATTAACTTCACGAACAAGGTTGGAACCTTTCTTGAAATCTTAGCCATATCGGTCAAGTCATCATTTAAAAGCATTATGGGTTATGCTTGTTTTGTAAACACAATCCTCCCGCTACAAATGAAGGCTTTGTATCTGAATTAAAATAGCTAAAACTCAGCAGCTGTTTCTTAAACCATAAATACCAAAAAACGGAAAATTGCCAATTTGACCCGTGTGATATAGAACCTATTAAAAATGTACCCATTTTCAAAAGTTTATATTAAAATGAACCTATATTTAGCAAACCACCCAAAATCACCAAACACTTGCCTTTCTCTTGACCTGTGATGATGAATTGATGTTGATCCACAAATCCGAAAAGCATATAAATATGATAGAGCTATAATGTTTTGCGCACATTACACGTACCAGTCTTTTTTTTTTTTTTTTTTTTTCACTTGTGGTTCTTTCTTATGGATCGAAGCCTCTTCACCGCCTAGATAAAATGATGAGCTGTGGCATCGAACAATGTGTTACCTTCTTCCGCAGCAGATGTTGACCTTGAAGCTGTAACTGGTCCAGATGGATATATTTTGGGTGGAAAAGGAGCAGGATTTAGCCAGCGAGAATCATCTGTTAGTGTTAACAGGTTCCAAAAGCAGTCAGTGCAGAAACTAACCAACACTATAGCCTCCCATGTCAAACAATTTTAATAATATCAGATATACTGAACTCTTGTAATCATAATTAACATACTGACTACTTAAATAATGGAGAGTACCAAAAAAGATTTATGTAATTTTTTTTCTTTATTTTACATAGCTGCAACAAGCCCCTTGGAGCTGCTTTTCTGGCTACATCGACCCGTATAAAATGGTTCAGTTCAGGTTATGTTAAGATGATATAAACATAGCTTAAAAAACAGGTCCAACATGTCAGTTCTGGGTCATTTCATTAAAAAGTAAATATGGCATACTAATCATTTGTAAAACTTGATGACAAAAACTTTCAGAATAGCCAAACGCTACATACCATGCGTCATCCTGTTTCTCTTTCCTATTATGTGACGAGATGATGGGCCACGAATCACGATCCTGCCCCCTCTTGTCTCCGCCAATGGAAGCATGTCTCAAGCCTACTTTTTCGAACCACATGGGGTGACCCAGTGGTTTGGATTTGGTCTCCTAAGTGGTTAAAGTCCTTGGAGGTCCCAAGTTCAAACCTTGGGGAGAAAATTAATCCCCATGTGGCCACGGAGGTTCACCTGCGATGATTCCGGGCTATCCAAAAAGGGTAGTCGCCCTGGGATTAGTCGGCTCGCAATGTCGAGTCGGAACCCATGTAAAAAATAAAATAAAAGCCTACTTTTTCAAAACTACTAATAAAGTCTAAGGCTATGTTTGGCAAAACTAGTGGTAGTTGAAGTACCAGTTATAAAAAGTTATTAGCAGTAGCTGTTCGTTTTTTCAAAGCGTTTGGTAACATAATAGCTACTGTAAGTATACAGCGTAAACTGACGTACAAGCTAAATTCTCCGTTTATTATCATTTCAAATAGGAGAGGCAACATCCAAAAGCTAACCGCTTGTATTTCTAGAAATATGGTTTAAACAACAATGATGACCATAAAGCTGCACATTAACTGCTAAAGGGCTGTTTGGGCTTGCTTAGACTAAACAACAATACCCAGTTTTGAGTTTGGGGTTATTTATCTAAACGCTTATCTGATGAAAATAGAGATGTACTAACTATATAAGGAATACGAAAAGTATCAAAATTTTCGAGATGATTTGTGTATCAGAAATACACTTTAGTCATTATTGACCCATTTTAATACAGTATAAAATAAATGTTTTATTGTAGTGTTGTTAAAGACAAAAAGTTTCACACAAGCAATATCTGAATTGGCGAACAACTGGCTGGTTACTCCATGCAAAACAATGTATAAATATATCTGTTTCTAAATGGATCAAAAGCTGGTCTTATTTCAGTTCTCGGATATTATACAGCATCAGCTATGATGCAACCTTAATTGACATACAGACCACTCATATTCCTTCAACTTAATGAGTAAAACATCACACTCGTAGGCCGGATCATAGTACTATGTTAACCGGAGCAGAAGCAAATGTAGTACCTGAATTGATGCCTGGGGCATGGTGTTCCCATCCATCCTGCGTATTACCAGATAAATCCAAAACATGATTAGTAATCACCAGCTCGTTATAATAAATTTCATAGTTCATGTCTTTATAGCTTACCCCATTGGAGGCCAGTTAGCCATTAGCATCGGAATGAGATTCGGTTGAGCTGCAAATGCAAAACATTACACACGCAAGCCAGATCATGGTACTATAATAGTTAATTACTCAGAAACTTTAGAACCTTATTATGAGGAGGAGTGACATTGCCACATTAATAAAACTGCAACAATTAAATAAAAACATTAGGTGATAGCAAAATTTAATAAAAGATAATGCAAAACTAAAGAAAATTGAATTTCATTGGGGACTTTTATCGAACACTTGGTGTTCATATAATATTTTATGGCAATACCTCTTTTGACGTCATCAATCATTCAACAAAAAATCGCACTCTATTTCATACTTTCGAAAGTATATTGAACATCATAGACGAACCTACACTGTCGAAAGTATTACAAATCGTTCAACAAAAAATTGGCAATCTCTTCTAGAATGCATGTATTGATATCTCATTTTACTAATCATGCATACGGGTGAGCTAACAACTTACTGCAAGTGTTAGCTTATACTCCAACCTTTATCGATGATAAAAATCCACAAACCAGCACTACCATCAACATTATCAGCAAAAAAAATCTACTCCCCAACCTGGTGTTATCCCAAACACCCTTTGGAACACATAAACCTGGTGTTATGCCTATAAAACTTAACCATCGAATACCATTTAACAAATTATTCCAATTAAGAAAAGACAGTTAAACTGACAAGTAGTATCACAAATGCCAAAGAATAAAACCAGCTGAAAAAACCAAAAAAACATTGCCTTGCAAATCCAAATTCAGTATGAGCATAAAAATGATTCTCATACACATCCTCTGCCATCGCTAACAGGCCCAAACATGTTAACATGAAAACTTTAACTTTTCTCAATAAAAGATTCAAGAAAAGTCAAATTTATGGAACTATAAGTCAAAGAATATGAATAACAGCAGCATTTTCATTAAGAAATCAAACAGTATGATTAACACAACATTGTGGCAATTAAAACTTCAGTACAATTCAACTCCAAAAATACGATTGAGGAGGATTAAACAACGCTTTTAATCATAAACACGTTTGACACATACGATACATTACCAGGAAAGGAAACATACTCTTACGTCTCTTAAACATATGCAACATGAAAATTAAACCACAATTACAAACATATTTAACAACTTAACATTTATTTAACTACGACATGCACTGCTCCTTGTTGCAGTTACTCTCAACTTCACCATACAAGCTTGATGATAGACCTGAAAGAGTTCAAAAATAAAACCATGTTAGTGATGACTTATTAACAAACTCACGTAAAATGATATTCTGCAAAAGGAGAGAACAGAGTACCTTATATATTTTGAAGCACATGGAGAATATGCTGCAACTCATTGACAACAATTTCAATTTTCATTCGTTGGGGTGGGGAATCCACAGAGCATGATACTCCAATCTTAATAGTTGCAGCCAAACATTCTTCCACTTTCTTTGCGTTCGCTTCCGTACTTTGCAACACAATTGCATCATCGTCAATAACATCGACTACATGATCTGGTAATGCCATGTCGGCAAATTTATGAAGGTTAAGACCATCGCTAAACATGTCATCTGTCGGCTTTTTCCCAGTCATCACCTCTAGTAATAATATTCCAAAACTGTAGACGTCCCCACTACTAGTCATCTCACTCCCAAAACCATACTCTACAAATTAAAATGATCAGTTAGGTTAGAAGACAGTAATCTGCAAGTCTAGATGTAAGCATCATGGAATACAAGAATCATATATTACCTGGAGGTGCATAACCAATTGTTCCTTTAACCCCAGTTGAGCTGTTTTGGTTTAAGTTTGCACCAAGTAGTCGAGCTAAACCAAAGTCTCCAACATGAGCCACCATATCGTCATCAAGTAGAATGTTGCTAGGCTTCAAGTCACCGTGAACAATCGTTGTTTGGCAGCGATTGTGAAGATAATCAAGTGCTGTGGCAACATCTCTAAGAATATTTATTCTTTGAAGAAGGTTGAGTTTTGATGTACTTGCACTTGAATAAAGCCAATCGTGTACACTTCCATTGGCCATAAACTCGTATACCAGAGCTTTAAAATCATTGCCTTGGAAATCAGTACTCGAACATGAAGTTATTATCTTCAACAAATTACGGTGCCGAATATTCTGCCATGCTTCACATTCTGCTATAAAACTTTTGTGAGCTCCTTTATTTTGAAGATGCACAACTTTAACAGCAACAGGTTTATTAACATTGGAATCGAGGATTCCTTTATAAACAGAGCTGTGCCCACCCTCACCAATCAAATTTGTTGTAGAGAACCCATCAGTAGCCTTGAGAAGCTGATTGTATGAAACTTTCAAGAACCTTTCATTCCCTGAAGACTGAGATGGTTGACTGTTGCGTTTCTTCTTACACAAAAGATACAAACAGCATAATACGATGAGCAATGTTGGTGCAATCACAATGACTAATATGAAGAATGGAAACTTTTTTTTCTTACTGCTCTCCTTGCATTTGGGTAACTTAAGCGTATCCAAGCCACCACAAAGCCTATTATTCCCCAAAACCGAAAATGCACTTGCATTGGAAAACACTCCTACAACCGGCACTTCACCCTCAAAATCATTAATAGATAGGTTCAAAAACTCTAAGGAAAACCGTTTATCGAAGAATTGGGGAATTTTTCCCGATAAATTATTTTGAGAAACATCGAGTACCTCCAATCCTCTCAAGGAACTGAATGAAGATGGTATTATGCCTTCAAATATGTTGCCACTAAGGTATAACTCTGTAAGGCTAATACACTCACCAAGGCTACTAGTAATGGGACCTGAAAATTTATTATAAGATAAATCAAGACCGCTCAACATCTTGAGGTCTTGAATCTCTGATGGAATGGAACCAGACAGGTTGTTGTTTGAAAGATCTAAAAAATATGTTAGTGATGGAAGTTGAAGAAGTTGCTTGGGTATGTTACCACTGAGTCTATTGAATGAAAGGTCTAACCCATTAAGTTTTTCACAATTCCCAAGGCTTGATGGAATATGACCTTCTAATTTGTTTGAAAATAAATAAAGTTTAATCAACAAAGATAAGTTCCCAATGGCATCAGGGATAGGCCCTGAAAACTGATTGTCATATAGCTCAAGATCTTGTAGCTTTTGAAGTTTACCAATGGTAGTGGGAATTTTTCCTTTGAATCGATTAAATTCTAACCTTAAAGTGGTCAATCCAATTAGACTACTTATACTTGAAGGGAGGTTTCCATATAATTGATTGTCACTTAAACTTAGAATACGGAGTTGATTAGAAAGATTACCTATTGATATCGGAAGAACTCCTATTAAGTTGCAATTATAAAGAACCAATTCTTCTAAGTTGGTGCAGTTTTTCAAAGAATCAATAAACCTCATGTCATCAGCTTCTCCGCGTCCATGGAAGTTGTTCGTAGCTAAATTAAATACATAAATATCTCTTAGTTTTGAAAAATCTATGGTCAACTTCCCAGTAAAATTGTTGTTAGCCATTTCAAGAAATCCTAATTTAGAGCAATTTGAAAGAGAAGGTGGAAGAACTCCCGTCAGTTTGTTATCTGATAACTGAAGCCACTCAAGATTTGGGAGCATCACACCAAATTCTGAAGGAAGACTACCAGTGAGCTGATTTTCATATAAGGAAAATTCAACTAGGAGTGAGAGGTTGAAAATGGAATGAGGGATGCTTCCATATAAACTGCACTCACCACAGTAAAATAGCGTCAAGCTTTTCCAAAGACCAAAGATATCTGGAATGCTCCCACCTAACTGGTTCAAGGCAGCAGAGAACACTTCCATTGATGTGAGATTCCCCAAGAAAGTGGGGATTCCACCTGTTAACTTATTTCGAGCGAGCACAAGCTCTTCGAGGTTAGAACAACCAGACAAGTTTGATGGAATGACTCCACTGAATTTGTTTCCGTTAAGATAAAGATGACGTAGTCTAGATAGACGACCAAGTTCATGAGGAATGGCTCCTTGAAAGCTGTTGTTTCTGAGATAAAGCGCATGGAGGAAGCTGAGGTTTCCTACATGAGGAGACAATGAGCCTTCTAAGCCTTGCGAAATTAGTCGTACAGCGGTCACTCGTTTGTGCCGCTTTCCACATGAAATACCACTCCATTCACAGAAATGAAAGGAATGATTCCACGTGGTAAGAACTTTGTATGGATCTTGGGTGATCATTGACTTAAATGACAACAACGCGAGATAATCAGTCTCATTGCCGCCATAGGAAGCGGAGACAGTGGCGGAAATAAGACATGTTATCGCGAGACCGTAAAAGAGAAAAGAAATAAGAGAGGAAGATGATAAGTGAGTTATTGCTTGTGGTGACTTCATTTTTGGAAATTTGCTTAAAATTATGAGAACAAGTATTGGCTTTTTATACTTAGTTTTGCATGTTAACGTTCGTTACATGCACCTGGTGAAATGAATGGCTTCCACAAATTTCTTATCATCTTGACCAAGATTTTTCATTGAGAGTATATGTACTAACTAGTCAAAGTTTTTATTGCAATTATTGGTGACAAAAACACGTCTACAATAATAGCAAATAAGATGAATAGATTATAATAACGAAAAGTTTAATATACACAATAACCAACAAGAAAATCATAAATTCCTTTATATTATATTTTGTTGCTCAAACTCAAAAAGACTGATATTTTCTAAATTTATTGTTTAACATTCGCAACACGCAAATTGTGAAGAGAATGCTATCCACAAATTCCTTATCATCTTGAGCAAAACAATATTTTAGACTGATGGCAACAATTTTGTATGTATACTCAGAGAAGACTATAAGGAAGAGTTGGGATTGGGAAGACGACATTTAGATTTCATTGTAACATTAATCATGCAACCCAAGTTGCACGACTAGCATCACATATGATCTATAATCACCGAAGACTTGTAAGTACACTTGGGATAGGGTTTAACGCTAATTATGCCACCTATGGTCTATTATCCACATATTCCTTCTCAGTTTGGCCAAGACAATTTGATTGATAATAACTATGTTCTACGTATACTTAGAGGAGACTTTTAAGAAGACTTGGGATATTTGCATATAAAGTAGTTGCAAGTATAATTATAAAATGTAAAATGACGTAAAAGATAAGCACATCTTTTAATTTGGTAGCGTATAACAGAATTCAAAAGCCAAATGCTCATTGTCAAACAGTACTATTTTCCTAAAGCGTTCACCAAACATCATTTACTTATCAAATTTCCGAAACGCAATTATCAGATGTCCGAAACATGGACATATAGTTTCATAAAGTAGTAACAAGTAAACAATTTGAAACGCCCACTTTTTTTATTTTTATTATTATTTTTTTTAGAACAGCAGTCCTATACTCCGTATACCATTACCCATGATTCATCTAATGTACCAGACTACCAGTGTTGTTTATTTATGTTCATGTTTGATTGTGTAGAGTTTGACTTTTTAAGGTCAAAGAATAGCTGTTGACTTTTAGTTTTAGCTTAATTGGTGTTGATTATTGAGGGGGAACAAGATCCTCTCAAGTTATATAACACAACTTGACTCAAGTTAGACGATTGTGAGCCATTGGATTTGATCCAATGGTTCAAATCAAAAGAAGTTCTTTTGATTTGAGCCATTGGATCAAATCTAAAGGCTCATAATTCCCTAACTTGATCAAGTTGTGTTATACAACTTGAGAGGATCTCTCTCCTATTGAGGGATGGTTTGATAAAGATTCACTCATAAAAACTTAAATTGTAAGTTTTGAACTTGAATTCATCACAATGACACAACCATATAGTTGAAATTTGGTTACATATGGTTGAAGCCAGCACAATTTTCACATTATGTAACTTTGACTTATAAAAACATACAGGGATATATATGCAATTCTGCCAAAAACGGGGTTTTTGCATATATATCCTTCCGAAAATGCATAATTGCATATATATCCAAAGCATGCATAAAAACCATAGTACTATGTCCATCAAAAACTTGTACAAAGGATATATATGCAATTATTCACTTTGGCAGGGATATATATGCAATTCTGCCAAAAACGGTTTATAACAAACATAAAACAAATGAGATACCAAATTTCCAACATCTCTTAACTTCAATTCAACGTGCACAATCAGTTAAAGTTAACTAAATCATAACCGTCACTATGACTCTTAAACCCACTAGAAAACGCCTATTTTGCACCAAAAAAATTATAGCGTCATTTCTTACCTTTTCCTTTTTTACCCTTCTTCCCCTTGTTCCTCTCAGCTTTCTTGTTTTTAGCATCCGGAATGTTGCTTTCATCACCTGTTTGTTCAACCTCAGTTGTGCTGCTGCTGCACTCTGACACGACCATTTGCCCTGACTTTGGATCCTGACCCTTGCCATAACGCTTCAAGAAATTATCTAACTTTGGCTTACTTCTTTCTGGCCACTCCATAAGATTTTCAAGATTCTTCCTGAAAACTGAAGCCGTTGGACTGATAAAGACCCAAGACACAGATAAATCTTCAAATTTATAAAAGTTTGTAAATTCATATAAATAAACATTCATAAGATTGCAAATCTAACCTTGGATTAAATGCATTTATAAGTGCCTTCAGTTCACTAAATAAATCATGAACAAGTGTTATATGTTCTCCTGTACAGAATTTCCCATCTTCAAGAGCAGTGCCTAATGCGTCTACATAATTTTCAATCTGAAAACAAAAGATATAATTAGCCGGCAACATAGTTTGAAACAAACACGATAAACTATAAAGAACCACAATGCACTTACATTTAAAACAGCAAGCATCTCCCCCTTTAAACGTTTATATATTTTTTTCAGATCTTTACATTTCATTCGTAGTTCCCCTCTGCATGCACCCACCGGATTCACAATTAGATTTGCATCTTCTGATGTGTTACCACATGTCATCTCAGGAATCGACCCACAAACATCATCATTCAAAGGATTTTCAACAGTTTGGAATAATAGGCTCATGATCTCTTCTCTGGAATTCCTAAGGTCGACAAATATAGCACCAGGGGCATGGATATTAGGTCTCACATCTCCAGAATACACAATCACAAGAGGATCCTCTACGCAACTAAACGCTTGTGCAACCATTTCTGGAGTCAGGATCAGTTCTTGACCCTTCCTTCCTCGCTGAAGATTAGACAGAAACTTATTTGGAAACCACTTTCTATGATCCGACAGCATATTCATTAATACTTTTGAACATTCTGACACATCTAGAAAAATTAAACACAACATCATAATTAACTTCATTATAATTAACTTCATTGCTAAAATTGGAAGATAAGTATCCTTGATATTTGATCTTTGTAACCATGATATAGTATCTTTTCCACCGTATAGAATTTTGTTGACCACATCAATATAAAAGAGTAAGAAATAGGGTGTAAGTTCATGTTTCTTATCTGGAAACAGTTTAGTTGGAGTAGCAGGAGAGTGAAGATATGTAAACCATCCAACAAAAGAAGACCGAGTAGTGTAGAAGGTTTCATATAGAAAATTAGTTACGAAAAGAAGACGGTCCAAAAGATGCACAAAACTGTCGGGTGAAATGTAGCCTGCAAGCTTCCAGTTGGCTTCAAAAGTACGATGTAAAAGACTAAAATCAAACTCTTCCAATCCATTGTCCCTAATACTCTTGAACAATGGACTTCCATGTAGGATTCCCCTCAAGCTTATTAATGATATGCTCGTAAAGAGCTGCCGAGGTTTTTGAACCAAGACATATCGTCATCACCCACCCTATTGTCTGATAGGTGAAGTCACCCTTCATGTCAACATAATGAAGAATTATCTCATCAAGCAATTTTACTGAAAGATCAGTTTCTCTTAAAGAAATTAAGTCCTTAGAGATTGATTTCCGCCAGTCTAATGGAAACACAAGATCGAAGTAGGTCAAAGAAATCCCAAGATAACATTGCAGCTTCTTTATATAAGGATTTGTGAGATTAAGATATTGGCATCCAAGAAGAAATTTGGAGACCTCAAAAATGTGAAGGAGAGATGTGCTGTGGTGGAATGAAGGACCGTTTGACTTTGACTTACGAAGGGCTTCAAGAGTTTCAAGTACCTTTGTACCCACAGTGAGTAATTCCGACTGCCAATAAGACCGAATAGCAAACACCAACTCCCTGCCATCAATAGTTAGACAATTCCCGTCCATATGAAGACCCTTTTGACCCCACTTTCTTACCCAATCAGCATCCTTGTTAACTAACAAGTAAACCATGTTACCATTTACATCATGTTTCCTCACCCCAAAATAGATCAAACTGAAATCAACATAAAGTTCGTCTCTATCTGGTTCTTCGTTATGGAAACTTCCAAGACTCTCGAAGATATTCACAACATTCTCCTTCCATAAATTCCAATAGAAAACCAGAGTTCTAACAGAAACTTGGTTCTGAAACATCTGGTCTTCACAATGCTTATTCATATCGACTGGTACCTCGTCCTCCCACTCATACTTTGAGACATTCAAATGAAGATGCTTATCTAAGATTTTCCTAATCAACAAGATCTCTCCCTTTAGACTCCTGTTTTTCTGAGTAATGTCCAAACCGGTCTGTAGCTCAGGCAAGCTGTTGTAGTGATCACAGAGTACTTTAAGCTCACCACTAACAAAATCATAGAAAACATCAGACTCCATTTTGGCAAGCAACTTGGCTTTTTCACAATGTAGTTCCTTCTGAGGAAACTGCTTCAATGGCCAGCCGCTGTTTCCATTTTCCCATAACGAGCTAAAATATACATACCAAAGTAACAAAACCGCTGCCTCCTTAAACTGTCCAACCTTCTCCAAAAGATCAGCCTCTTTTAAAACATCACCCAATGACCTTGCCAGCTCAGCAGCTTCAAGAAATTTACCCGATTCTTCTTCCAACAATAAAAGGTCATCAAGGCAACCTAAGGACCTCAAGAACACACGTTTAGATTCCACACAATAAAACGCCTGGACAAATTTCATCATGGATTTAGGATCATCATGCCCATGGTATTCAAAGGCACAACTTTCTAAGAACTCTTGCACAATTTGTTGAAATTCTTTACTTTGAAAATTAACACTTTCCTTCCAGTATTTTATATACTCCAACCCTCTATCAAAAAGTTTCCCTTTTCTACAGTGCGACAGACAATTGGAAAACTGATCTCCCTTGGCGTAAGCTTCCGCAGCTTCGCTATGACACCCTGCTAGACTGAAACACTCTGTTGCTGCATCAATCTTTCCAAGTGTGTACAAATATATTTTCCCTAAACACACAAGATTTCAAATTAGGAGTAACAAGATGGGTGGGTTGGGCAATGTATCCATTGACCCGTTCCCGTTTTAGATAATCTTTTATTTAATACATTTGACCCATTTAAGTTCAAACACAACACAACCCAAGTCAAATCATTCATAAGTTGATCGGTGGGTTAGATAATGATAAAAAGCCGTATTATTACAATGCATCCGGGTCCTTGGGGGAGGGTCCGGTTGGCATCCTTAGGATGCATGGGACCAGGGTGATCCCACCGTTCTTCACCTTTTGGAGTTTGACCCATTGACGCGTTCCTCTTTTATTTAATTTCTTTTTTATAATACATTATAAATGATGATTAAACTAATGCAATCACTTAATCTAAAGACGACGATTTATGTTATAAAAAGAAGTTACCAGCTCTTTCATACTCCCCCAAATCACAATAGCATGATGCAGCATACTCGAGTTTCCCAATAGACTCAAACATTTCTGCTGCTTCTCTAACATAACCTAGAAAAGCTTCATGATTTGTTCCCCGCATTTGATCAGCAGATGCTCGGAGATCAGATGCTTTGGCCATTTTTACCCACATTGCGTCTCCAGCTCTCTCAAAACATAGTATCGCCATTACAAAATTCGTCTCATAAAAAAACTGAACACCATATAATAATCATGTCAAATAAGGCAAATAAAAAAACAACATATAATAAAATTGAACCAGTAGTAGATCTAAAATGTAACCTTTTTTCCGCGCTCCCGCCACTCACGAGGGCTGCTTGCGACCCTCATAGTTCGTGCCATTGAATCATCCAACTTTCTCATCTGAACTAGTCCCCTCAATTTCCAGTAGTCGAACATTGGCTTGGAGAGTTCCTCTTTGTTCTCACAAATCCATAGCCTTTGCCTCGTTCGAGTTATGGCCACATACAATTGTTTCAACTCAGAACACAAAACACTGTGTCTTTCCTCACTGAATGTCGGGAAAGGCTGAGGAAGTTTTTCATCAACCCAGTTATGTTTTTTCATGTATTCATATAAAAGTCTCCACCGGCCTTTCAAAGGGGATGTCCCAAAAAATTTGTACAACAACACATCCTAAAATAAAAATAAAATATTAGTATTAATATTTGAATGACAAAAGTTCATGATACGATTAAAACACACACCTGAAACTCAAGACCTTTACATTCCACTATAGTAAGAACAAGAGCTTGTCTTCCAACGTATTCACAAATTTCAGCTTTGGTATGTTCATCACGTACTAAAATAACTTGTTCAGCACCAAACCCCACTATTTCTACACCACTTCCACCGCCACCAAAGATTGTCGCAATTGCATTCTCATCGTCACCAGACTCCAGTAGTACAGGAGCTTCCCCCAATACAAGACTAGTTTCAGGCTCTAAACTATCAATTGAGTGAGCAAAGTAATGGTATAAAAGGTCAATGACACTCTGAGCTAAATCGAGCACACCAACATGCGTCCTGAAATTCTGTTTTAACTGTTTTATCTCAGAAACAAGACCTTTTCCAATGTTTTGGGTACCTAAGAATTCGTTAAAGAATAAAGATCGTATATCTTGAAACCTAAAATCTATCCCTCTAGCAATCGTCTGAGCAGTATCACCCGCAAAAAGAAATCCCTCATCAACATTTGGGCAAACATATTTAAAAAGAGAAATCTGCCTCATACTCAGATCTTGTACTTCATCAATATAAACAAAATCCATTTGATCACCTTCAAATTTCCCATTACTAAGCCTATGACGAATGTCATTGACAAAATCTCCCAAATCAAACTCTCCACATTCACTTTTTATCTTTTCATAGGCTTGAAAGAGTCTGTAAACATTCTCTCTTTTCTCTTTTGTTAAAGTGGAAGAACGATTTTCAGCCAATAACAAGTAACCCCCATAGCTTAATCTTCCGTCACTGCATTTCCCTTCTTGCAGCCCTCCTTTTATATGAGATATAATTTCAGTGAACACTCTCGAAGGATCAAGCTTTTTGGTTAGTTTTGAATTAAAGTGTGGCCAGTAAAATGAACAGAACCTATCAAATGTGACCTCCCTTAACCTTATAAAAGTTTGCAATGCAATCGATCTTGAACTTATACAGTTACCATGAGAACTTTCTCTTACCTCGCGAAATCTTTAAAAGAACGAATTGCCCAATGTACCATCCAACATCATCAGAAACTTTTGAAATGTTATAACAAGTGGATAACTTTTCACCGGGATGTTAATAAATGTGTCTGGAATATCACTGAAATCACATGTAATAACATCCATATCATCAAGACTCGTCTCTGCTGATGAATTCCCATTACTTGAAACACTGTCAAATACATCAGTTCTTGAAATCAGAACAAGAAAATAAAAGATGGAAGAAAAAGGGATAAAATAAGAGTATTTGGGCACCTTGTAAGTTGGGAAACATTTTGTTTCACAGCAAAACATAATTTTGGGCTGACAGTCACAAAAAGCTGGCGAAGAACGCTCTTTTTGCTATCTTGATTATCTTCGACAACTTCAGTACCCCTAAATTGGCTGCACTCCCCTTCATAACACCCCTCAGAAGCAATGCGGAATTTTTGTTCGTTTTGGAAAAACTTCATAGTCAATACAGTGGTTTTCCCGGTTCCTGATCGCCCAATTAAAAAAGAACTTTTTCCAGATAAAATTATGTCCATCTGTTCATCAGTGACTTGCATGGGTAGATCACCTTCTTTACCAGAGAGCAAATGACTCACGACCCCACGTGATAATGAGTAGAACTTCATAAGCAATAAGCTTTCGCTCACTTTTGAGTTTTCAACATAATTTCTAACATCACCAGGATTCACACTCACTTCACTTTTGTCTTCACAATCACTTAAATAACGAAATCTGATAACTTTTTCAGATGTGGGCCAGCTCCTAGGAACTTCCAAGTTCCTGAACAATATAAAAAGAATATGCTATTAAGAATTTTTTATATAATTCACTAGAAATTTAATGAACATACCCCTCGAAACATTTTTCAGTGCACCGATTAATATAAGCATCTGTGTATGCAGAAAATATGCTCTCAAGTGGTTTTGTGAGTTTTGGAATCTCGTCTAAGGATAATACATCCCAAACCTTCAACACTTGTATATACTTGACTTCCTTGATGATGTCAATAGTACAAACCACATAGAACCCTTCGACCTTAAACTGCTTCAAAATTTGTGAAGATTTTTCACAGCACAAGTCTACACTTTTATTCTTGGGCCGCCAGCCACTAGAAAGTTTCAGTAATAGGTTTAAAACCTGCTTCTTCAAGCGAAAATCCTTCAGCTTTCCAAACGATCTTCTGAACTCGTCACTGAAGAGAACCTGATGGCATAATGTTGAATGAATTAAACATGAAGAAAAAAAAGTAGGATATACCGAACAAACTAAAATGTAGAAAATAGTTGTAGATTTATCAAGTACATGACATTTTTGTTAGCTATGAAATAATAACTGTTAATGATTGTATCGTATGTGAGTATAGTTCTTTCACATTATCGTATGTGACTACTTGTATCATAAAAATGTAATGGAACCACATGGGCGGGTCAGATGGGTTGGATAACTATGGAATGTACTTCTCAAGATACTTTTTTAACAAGTTTTTCTTTGACCCGTGCCCCTAATTGTAATCATTACATATCGGAGCGATGCAAGAGGATCAAGATGTGTAATTTGGTAAGATATCAATCACATACCTTCCATTTTGCCTGTTTAAAAAGTACACTATTCCCATTAACCAGGTCATCAAGTTGTTGTAACTCTTTCTTTGCTTCTATAATCGTCATTTTCAAGTATTCATCAGCATCAGCGTCAAACAAACAATGTCGATTCCTTGCATCAGAGACTAATTCCCTTCCATATGGACTCGCTATTGGTAAGGGTACTGATGTGTGTTATTTTACACATATTTTTGACCTTAGTTTAAGTGTAGAAAAGACCAAAAACTAACGTGAAACGCCAAAGATATAGTGTTTTTGTGTTTGTGACTGTGCAGGAAAGGATATTGCATAAATGGCATGAAAACCAACCAAAAAGCCCTAAACGAGCACGAGATTTGGAAAAGAGTCAAGAAGCCGAGTTAACGATGAAATTTGCTTAAGTAAAGCCCGAGACGATGTTTTCATTACTTAAAAGCTCATGAATATGAAAGAGACACGTAATCGAAGATTAAAGATGATTATCATATATAAGCTTCCCAAATTCGAGCAAGTGATCACTTTTATATCATGGAAGACTTTTTGAAGACTCGTCAACATATTTCCTCAAGATTACAAGGACTAAAGTTTACTTTTTAAAAGTCGTTTAGTAGTGTAATGAAAGTTTATGTGTTACTTTCATGAACAAATAGAGTTAAGGGGGCTAGATGTAAAAGGAATCCACCATGGAAACCTTAAATACCCACCTTAAGCTTCATTTTGAAGCTAGTCTTCATTTTTATTTTTAGTCTTAATTTTGTATTTTTACATTATGTCATTTTAATTTTATGTCAATTTAATTTTTATGTCATTTATTTTCTTGTCAATTTAATTTTCATATCTTGATTTACTTATTGTCTTTAATCTTTATTGTCTTTAATCTTTACAAGTCTTTCTTAATCTTTACAAGTTTTTATAAAATTCCTTTGTCACCTTTGCATGGTTTTTATTTGAGTTGCATAAAAAAAGCTTATGGGTTAGGGCTTGCAAAAGAAGCCGTGGCTTATTTGCTTATTTTTTAGCTTATTTTAGTGTCTAAACGTATTTTTATTAAGTTTTAATAAGTCTTATTTACTTTTTATAAAATTTTTGTCACGTAAAAAGTCCAAGTATTTTTTTGTTAGGGTTTAGCGAGTATAGGATTTGGATTTATTTTTTTTTGCGAGTATGAGTCTTGTGTTTTTGCGAGTATGGTTTATTTGTCTGGTCTTGCGAGTATGAGTTTAGGGCTTTGCGAGTAAGGAACCAAACAAAATTGCGAGTATGGTGTTCTTTTTGCATTGTTCTGCGAGTATAGGTCCTTTATTTTGCAAGTAAGCATCTATACGTTGCGAGTTTCATCTTGGCAACATAAGATCTTTGCGAGTATGGGTCCATAGTTGCGAGTATGGTCACATTGTCTTTGCGAGTATGAAATTTCTTTGCAAGTAAGAAAGTTATTTTTGCAAGTATCAAGTTCTTTTGTTTTTTGCGAGTATCACCTTTTGTTCTGCGAGTATGGTTCTTATTTAGTTAGTACGAGTCTTAATTTGGTGTCAAGTCTTATTATTTCTTTCTATTTCTTTTGTGTCGAATCTAATTGTTTATCAAGCCGGGCTTGGCTTCTATTCACTTCATCGTTCAGTCGAGTGAAGTTTTATTTAGTTTAATTCTAAACGTTACTCCGTCCAATTTTCTTTAAAATCTTTTAACTTAGTTTATTTCTTATCGTCTTATTTTCTTTTCTTTCTAAAACTTTATACTTTTCTTTTCATTTATTAAATTTAAAAAGCCAAAAACATTTTACATTCTTATTTCATTTTCATTTCTTTCTTTCTTTTATTTCTTTTTACGTTTATGTTTTCTTTTCTTATTTATTTTCAATTCTCTTTAATCACATTTTACTTTTCTTAAGTTTTAAATAAAGTTTAGTAGTGTAATCAAAAACACAAATCATCTTTAAACCCATTCATCTCACATAACTCACGGTTTTGAATGACGAGATCCATTTCAACCCTCGTTGGGACTACGACCCGTGGTTTACAAGCTTCACCGCTTAGTTTACCTCACATCAGGTACTTTCATTTCCTAGTATCCAAAGACAGTGTCTACACACAAATGAAAGACAATATTATACCTTTTGACAAAAAGAAAGTATCTATAAAGATCAATCGAAGGTGAGAGGATTACACACCGTGCTCTTGTCAAGGAAACATTGGTCCTTTGACGACTTGATATGAAGCCAACAGATCCATAGCTATTGGACCTTACTGTCGACAAAATAATAATATCTTCTTCTCCTCCCTGAAACCCGTCAATTGATTTCACCTTTACAAAAAATCCATCAAGTTTCTCATACTTGTGACCAAGTTTGTCTTGAATCGAAACAACTTGAGCAGCATAAGGAGATATAACACCAATAATAATCTTCTTATTCGAGTCCTGCCAAGCTGTAAACATGAAAGTATAGATCAAACTTAAGTAAACAGATTTTCATCCTAAATTGTAAAAAGGTCAAACAAAAACAAGAAAAGGGATGCAAACCTCTATAAAGTTTTTTGACAATCTTAACCACAATAGCCACCTCAACCATATTTCTTCGGCTTCTTCCATCATCATCTTTTTCTTCTCTTCCACTAACGATATTTATAAATGAACAGGAACCGAACATTGGTCCTGAAAGATACCTCTTTTCATAACTTTCAGATAACACATTTTGTGCATCCACGATCTGATTTTGATAGAACTTCAAATTTGGGAAGAACCTGATGGAAGGATGCATTCTGTATTGAACATTGAGGAGATGCTTAGAATGACCCAAAGAGCTTAATCGGTCAAATAAGCTTCTTCCAAAGCCAGATTCAATACAAACCTGTCCACAAACACCGAGACCATTAAAACTAAATTAAACAATAATCTCAAAGGTAGAAAGAGATAAGTATAGACTTACGTTGCTATTAACCATTGCAGGTAATTGGCGCTCATCTCCAACAAGAATAGCATGTTTCATTCCCGAAAGTTTGAAGGGGGATGGTGGACTCCGCCTCTGTCAGTTGAGCAGCTTCATCTATGACCACGATATTCAAAGGCTCCATATTGACAGCATTCAGCTTGTATGAACTTGACGTTGTGCAAAATATAACAGAAGCTCTTTTAAAACAAAATTGTTTTATAGCGTATTTGTTTGAAAAGCATGGAAGAGCGAGTCCTTCAAGAGATATTTGCAGAGTTTTTAGTAAAGACAGACATGACTTAACGAAATAATCCTGCAATGGTTTAGAATTGAAAAGGTCTTCAAGGTCTTTCGAACCGAGATTCTTTTGAAACAACAAATATTCCAAGGAACTCAAACTTTCCAAAAGAGAAATCATATTCTGGAAATTATATTCCCCCATGAAACTTCTCGAGATATGAGTACAAAATGTAACAATGCACCTTCTGAGTGGCGGTGCAGAAGAATTGAATCGCTCTTGCACAAACTCAATGAATGATTTGAGCTCCNACATTGAGGAGATGCTTAGAATGACCCAAAGAGCTTAATCGGTCAAATAAGCTTCTTCCAAAGCCAGATTCAATACAAACCTGTCCACAAACACCGAGACCATTAAAACTAAATTAAACAATAATCTCAAAGGTAGAAAGAGATAAGTATAGACTTACGTTGCTATTAACCATTGCAGGTAATTGGCGCTCATCTCCAACAAGAATAGCATGTTTCATTCCCGAAAGTTTGAAGGGGGATGGTGGACTCCGCCTCTGTCAGTTGAGCAGCTTCATCTATGACCACGATATTCAAAGGCTCCATATTGACAGCATTCAGCTTGTATGAACTTGACGTTGTGCAAAATATAACAGAAGCTCTTTTAAAACAAAATTGTTTTATAGCGTATTTGTTTGAAAAGCATGGAAGAGCGAGTCCTTCAAGAGATATTTGCAGAGTTTTTAGTAAAGACAGACATGACTTAACGAAATAATCCTGCAATGGTTTAGAATTGAAAAGGTCTTCAAGGTCTTTCGAACCGAGATTCTTTTGAAACAACAAATATTCCAAGGAACTCAAACTTTCCAAAAGAGAAATCATATTCTGGAAATTATATTCCCCCATGAAACTTCTCGAGATATGAGTACAAAATGTAACAATGCACCTTTTGAGTGGCGGTGCAAAAGAATTAAATCCCTCTTGCACAAACTCAACGAATGATTTGAGCTTCAATGTTGTTCTTTCACCTTCATTCTCATTTCTAAGTTGTTTTTCTTTCAAGAGTTCATTTTCTATAAAATCATAATATTCCGACACACAATTTTCCAGTAAACCAGCCATAGATCTTATGCAATCCTTCAAACCAGTCACTGGCCCTAGACATTCTGCAAGCCTCTTAACCCGGTGGTCCAGATATATTTCTTCCATGTCACTACTAAATTTCAACCTCTCCATGTTGCCAAACAAGACCACGTCTCCCACTGAACAGAAACAATCACCACTTGCAGTTGTAGTCCCGTATGATTCTTTTACTAAGCTTAGCACACGTGAGGCCAACTGTACTATAGCCACATTCGTTGGAGCACACGTAAGAGTCCTTTGCTTCATTGGCAAAAGGATGAAAAGCAAAACACTAACTGTCATTGTTTTCCCCGTTCTAGGTGGTCCCCATATTTATTCGACAGATGAAATATGGCAACATTGCGTTTTACACAGCGCTGCCATAATTACTGCCCTCTGAGATTCATTCAGATTCAGCAAAGCTTTTTGAGATAAAATACTGTCATGACCAAAAGTACAGATATTGCAATTCCCGTTCACCTGTAAACAAAATAACCAAAATTATTAACATTAACAAAATTAGCATTTATCAGTGACCAAAGGGAAAATCTATTGATCAAATTATACCAGAATCTGAGCAAAGAATCTTTTTGATGATATTAAGATTTCTATGCGTGTGCAATGATTTCCATATTCTTTTTTGAGTTGTTAGATTCATCACAAAAACAACAAACATCCCGTCTTGAAAATCTATTGGTTTTGATGCCATCACTTTTATAGATGTACTGTCATCTTCATTATTTTTAACCAGCGAAAAAGCCCATGTTCTTCCCAAACGCTGTAAATCAGAAACGGATTCGGGTTTTCCATCTACTAAAATAAGCAGATCCCCAGCTAACGTATGGTAAGCATCTTTGCCACGTTCGCTAAACTGATTCTTCCAAGGACCAACGGTAATATCATAAAGCATGTTTTCGCCACTTTTGGACTCGTTAAAAGCAATAATATCAGCAAATGGAGCTCTATACATGAGCTCCATAGAGGAAGCCAGCTCACAACGTGTTTCCTCTAACAAAGGATAAACAAAATAACCAAAATAGTGATCTTCAGATTCAAACGTAAGTGGTATATTCTTCACCTACAAATAAAGCACTAATTCATCAGCAAGTAAAATCAACAAACCGAAAAGACCGGCCACTTGGATGACGGAGTCTTGTCTGGTTCATGTTTATGTTTGTTAAAACCATAATACCTTCAGGTTTAAAGCGGGTATTGAACTTTTGAAAAGTTCATAAGCTCATTTTTTCTGCACTTATCAGCTTGAACTTATGAGCTTATAAAAGCCAAAAAAATGAGCTTAAGAGCTTTCCAAAAGTTCAATAAGCTCGGAATCTTGTCCAATGAGCTTTAAACTAACACCCCCAAAGTAAATGATGGAAAAGTTGACTTGAAATTTTTTATATTTTTAGGATTTCTCATTTTAAAAAGGTGTTAAAAACTAAGTGGGTGTTTGTTTAAGCTTATATGTGGGCTTATGAGCTTATTTGTTTTTCGGCTTATATTTCGGGGGTGTTTGTTTAAGCATCTATGTGAGCTTATGAGCTTATTTGATTTGGGCTTATATTTCATAAGTGTCACACCCCCAAAAATGGGTCGCAGCGGAAGACAATGTCGCTGGGGTGCAACTCAATTGGTATCACTACATAATGTACAAAGAATGGTTTTATTTCATTTATTTAGAATGAAAGTTTTTATCAAAGGCATTTAGTTTACATGTTATAAAAGAAGTGCGGAAATAGGCCCTTGAAATAATTAAAGTGGTCCCAATTATAGTTATCAGAGTCTTCTATGACCATGCCATGCCTTGCCAAAAGCCTCCAAAAGTAAGCTAACGCCTTAAGAACCTGAAAATACATGCTAAAACGTCAGCATAAAGCTGGTGAGTTCATAGTTTTAAGCAAATAAGTAATCCGCGGAACACAAGAATTTTTAGTAGGGATAACCATTATAACAGATACAATGTTAACCCAGAAATAAAATACAATGCCTTAAGCTCATGACCCCGAAGCTCAACGTAATGGTATGCAATCAAGCATAGTAATGGTGCCCCTAATAAGTGTTTGCCAGACACTCGGAATTAATCCGAATGATATGCGCCCGTTAGCCTACCCGGACAAGTTGGCGCGACCAACCCGGACGTGGATGTTAACCCAAATAGATCTATTCATAGCATTCGCGCTTACACGATGTAACTTAACGGTTCATGATGGAGGGACTTTCAGTGGACAGAGTAACGGTAATTCAGGCAAGATGTAAGCGGTTTTGTTGCTCGTATGTCCGCAATCAAAGAGTAATGTATCTTGTGTCCTCAGTGTGGAGAAAGTACACACAGAAGGTGAAATAGGTAATACATAATATCTAGTAAATCCATCAAGTACTTTCAACCATTCCAGTAGATGTTTTGAGAAAATAACATTGCCATTCAAGTAAAACAAAGCACTTGAATTGAAGTAGAATCGAGTCATGTATCTGTCCCAAACAGTTGTAAAATCAAAGTAAAAGTATGGGT
>LBNU01025742.1:150212-164111 GCA_014162995.1 Artemisia annua | reverse complement strand
TTTAGCACATATGGGGGTAATAATGTTGTTCTTCCCCATTACTCCATTACACTAGTACTTTCCCATGAGTCCCAATCGTCCCAAAACAATATGTACAAGATATGACTCGACTTAGCAACCATGTAATCAATTAGATAATTAACAAATGGTTTAACACAAATGTTGTCACAATAATGCACTAAATATGAGTGCATACAAGGTGGGCTAAGGCGATTTGGGTGTACATTTAAGTGGGGTGTAACAAATTCTCACTTTGAGTAAGATGCTCAAAGGTAGAAACGAAAAGATAGGCTCTGAGGGGTGTACTAGGGGTATCGTGTACCAAAAATGGGTACAACGCAAAGGGTGTGGGAGAATTACTTGACCAATGTAGCCAATGTAATTATAACAAAAACACGGGTGTAAAACAAGGGGTTAATCCTAATGCCTCCTATCATGTAGTAGATCTAACTACGCGAATGTAGTCTCACTTGTGGATTTGAGATGGTCCTAACGCAAGTTCTAGAATCTAAGTGCTACCGGTACACACATCATAGCATAAATGTTTTTCCTACCAATTCTAGGGGCGAACCTCACATATTTGGGGTGGAAATTTTTTTAGTGGTACGGTTTTTTGTGCTAGTCATATAATTTCCTATCCATGAGACGCTTATTAGGACCAAAGTTTCACTTCTAAATGTTGTAAAAAAATTTAAATTGGCGCTAGAATTGCCCTAACAAATATTTCTTTCGGTTTTATTACAAATTTACTATCAAACAAACAAAAATCAAGCGCAATTGCATTCTCTAAGGTGTCTTCATTTACCCCCCTTACACTTAAACCGAACATTGTCCCCAATGTTCACATAAAAGATGTAAAAGTAATGAAAATGAAAGAATGAAACAAATACTCCCCTGATTCGTTTGGTGTGGATAGTGAGGTAACATGGTTAGATCTTCTTCTAAGAAAGATGAACGCTCAAAGAAAAGTAATGAAAATGAAAGAATGAAACAAATACTCCCCTGATTCGTTTGGTGTGGATAGTGAGGTAACATGGTTAGATCTTCTTCCAAGAAAGATGAACGCTCAAAGCTTCCCTTCCGAAATATAAATCATCTCCTTGTCCAAAATATCTGGCCCGTCACGAGTCTTTTTTCCACTTATGGACTTCACTTGTTCCTGACGGCGTCACCTTGTAGAGTGTGACGGCGTCACCTTCTGTGATCTTTAAGGTCTTTTGAGTTTTTGTTGTTTTCCGCACTTTTTCACTCCGAAAACGCCCGAAAATGCTTCTTTTGTGATTTTCCCTTCAAAAGTACCTAAAATGAGAAAAGAAACGACTTTGGGTGAAATCCAAACCAAAAACATACGAATTAGGACTCAAACCGACCCCTAAAAACGTAACATTTTTCGTCTCATCAATAGTCCGTATGTTTTTTCTACTTTTCTTTTTACAATCTTTATTTATTTATTTATTTATTTATTTATTATTATTTTTTGCATACACTCTTGCCCTACTATCCAAAATAATACATCATAGGGGCCTCGGTTCTCCCCTTATACTTGAACTTTTACATACTTTACAATAAACTATTCTAATGACTCGAATTAATATAATTGAAAAACTTGGAGTACTTTGAAATATTAACGCACATACGAGGGTAATAATTTACTTCTTCCCCATTACTCCAGTACATTAGTACTTTATCCATGAGTCCCAATCGTCCCAAAACAATATGTACAAGGATACGACTCGACTTAGCTACCATGTAATCAATTAGACAATTAACTAAGGGTTTAACAAATGTTGCCACAATAATGCACTAAAGGTGAGTGCATACAAGGTAGGCTAAGGCGATTTGGGTGTACATTTGGGGTGGATTGTAAACAAATTCTTCCTTTAAGTAAAATGCTTAAAGTTAGAAACGAAAAGATAGGCTCGGAGGGGTGTACTAGGGGTATCGTGTACTAAAAATGAGTACAACGCTAAGGTGTGGGAAAATTACTTGACTAAGGAAGTCAATGTAATTATATTACGGGTTTAAAAACAAGGGTTATCCTAATGCCTCTTATCATGTAGTAAATCTAACTACACGAATGTAGTCTCACTTGTGGATTTGGGATGGTCCTAACGCAAGTTCTAGAATCTATAGGCTACCGGTACACACACAAGCATCAAAGATGAATGTTTTTCCTAACAATTCTAGGGGTGAACCTCACATATTTGGGGAAATGTTTTTTGAATGGTACGGTTTTTGTGCTAGTAATACAATTCCCTATCCATGAGACGCTTATTATACCTAAAGTTTCACTCCTAAATGTTGTAAAAAATTTTAAATTTGCGCTAAAATTGCCCTAACAAATATTTCTCTCAGTTTTATTACACAAATACCATTGAACAAAATAAAAATCAAGCATAATTGCATTTTCTAAGGTGCCTTCATTTACCCCTTACACTTAAACCGAACATTGTCCCCAATGTTCTCATAAAAGATGTAAAAGTAGAAAAAAAAGGAATGAAACAAATACTCCCCTGATTCTTGATGTGGATCGTATGGTAACATGGTTAGATCTTCTTCCAAGATGATGTAAAAAGCTCCAAGCTCAAGGCGACTCCAAAAGCTTGATGTCATGAACTTGATTCCATGTTCACCTTCTTGTCCAAAATAACCTGTTAAACCTGAGAAAACAATCTAGGCAAACCTCGTGTAAAATCGTCGGCAAAATCTATATAAGGATATAATGCTTGTGGAATGAAAATTTTGCAGATTCATGGAATTAAAGATGCAGTAATTTTTATAATTCGGCAGAAAAACTAAATTTAAAAAAAAACTTTTTCTGGAATCAAAGGCTGACGCCATCATGTGTAAACCCTGACGCCGTCAGAATTGATCTGACAGAATTCTTATGTCTAGTTTCCGGAAAATTTCTGGAAAAAGAAATACCTTAACTCCTGGAATCCTGCAAAATTTCTTTATGACTCGATACAAGCATTTGACTCAAACAAATACGAATATGTATGTTCATTTTTTTTATCGTAACAATTCATGTTCCATTCGTTCTTATAAAAAAATTTAGATTTCCCTTACACTTATCTTTTGCAAAATACCTTTATATGTAGTTAAGACGAAGTTAAAAACAAAATAAAGCATTTTCATAATTTCAATTTGAAACATGAATCAATAAAAATAAAAATAGAACATGCATACGAAAACAAATAAAAATTCAAATAAACACACAAAACAAATAAAGCTTGGGTTGTGATGCGTGGTTTTGCAACCTTACAACAGGTTTTACCTCTCGAGGGATCTCAAAAGGCTTACAACCTCACCAGGCAGTGTACCTGACCGATGTAGCATAGTGTAGTGGTAAGTACGGGGGATTGATCGTTCTCCACAGGGAATAGTGTTCATTAGGTATGAAAAGCTACTCTAATTAGGTCTAAGGGTGAGGGAAGATTATTTTTTGTATTTTTTATATTTTATGAAAGCAAGTAAAATCTCGGGTTTGAAGGAGTGGGCGGAATTAGTTGCTAGCCAACTAACCCAAAAACTACTATTGCAAATAAAATAAAATAACTAAAACTAAGTGGTTGTGAAGCTTATATGGAGACAAGTGTGTTTACTTAAATTTCCTTACTCCCTAACTATCTTTTACCGGTTGGTTAGTGTGTCTTAATTGCGTGGATGACGGGTGTATTCCTTAATACCATTCGTGGGGTGGCGTACGTACTTCCCCAACTCTATAAGCTCCTACTTCACTCCTATGTCGAGCCGGCTAAGAAGCTTCTAACATGGGATCATTAGAATTCGCTCATGCATTAAATACAACCATAATAACCTAGTACGCATTGGTTCATGTTTCTTAAGACGTTCAAGCAAGTTACCGTATAGGTTAGCCAGTTTTCTTAAGCCTAACATCGATAAACAATCATCCAATACCATTAATAACACACCAACAACTAATAATCAATAGTTAGGTTTCATTAGATCTAAGCAAACACAAGATAAATTTAGCCTAGCATGTTAATTGAAAGACAAGCGTAAGATATAATTAACCAACACATAGACATATTGATTAATTTGAAGGGAGACTTATCTTTAATTGAACATGGGAAAATCAAGGGTGAAAAACCCTTGAAAAAGCTGATAAAATCATCTAGGGTTTGTTCCCAAAAAGTTGCACATTAATGAATGAAAAATAGAAAAGTATATATAGAAAATACATTCTGACGCCGTCAGGTTATAGGCTCTGACGCCATCAGCTCGCTGCCATTAGGGTTCTCGGATCACCTAGATCCATCTTTGACGCCGTCACGTACAAAACTGAGCTGGGCCGTCTCTCTTTAACTTAACACCTGACGGCCTAAGATCCATAACACCTGACGCCGTCAAGTATTATTTTCACATTTTCTTCTTAGGGCGTCACGTATAGTCAGAATCCACTCCTTTGTCTTGGTTGGCTGACGGCGTCACCTTGTGACTCTGACGCCGTCAGGAAGGATTTCCAGCATTATTTTGAGACTTTGTCGTTTTCTTCACTTTATGCTCCAAAAACGTCCAAAATGAGGTGTTTTCCAGAATTCTTCTCAAAAGTACCAAAATGACAAAAGGAACGAGTTAAGGCAATATTTGATCATATTATCACGAATTAGGGCTTAAATGACCCCCTAAAATGGGTACACTTTTCACCTTATCAAATACCCTTACACTTGAGATTTGCTTGTCCTCAAGCAAATAGGCTTTTATTCCAATCAAAATATGACTTAGGGGTCATTTAACACTAATATAAAAGTAATTACAACAAATAGTTACTCGACCCTAATCATAATAAGCACGGAAATCATACACTAGCACCTCACAGATAGTGTTTGGATACTCTCATCTCTCGGGTGTTATAAACCTATACAACTACATTTGAAATGGAATAAAATCACTCACTACCTGTCATAGCAAATAGATTACCATAGGCTTGGGAGAGGATCGAAAACCTTCTCCACTAGGCGTAAGCACCTAAGATAAACTATCAAAGAGGGCTTTACAAAAAGGGTTGTAATGAGGTGTAGGGATATGATAAACACGGTTTTGTTGGATAAGGGATATTTTACTGGTGGCGAGTTAAAGATCTTGATTAATTACATGTACAATATGGCGTTGCTAAGCCAAGAC
Organism: Artemisia annua; assembly: GCA_014162995.1. Lineage (NCBI taxonomy): Eukaryota > Viridiplantae > Streptophyta > Magnoliopsida > Asterales > Asteraceae > Artemisia > Artemisia annua. The sequence continues at coordinate 158,963 of LBNU01025742.1, read as the reverse complement.
TAGACTCGACTTAAGCTAATCAAAAACTAAAAAAAACATAAAATAAACATAAAAAGAAACGGGATGGTAGTCCGTATGTTTTTTCTACTTTTCTTTTTCTCATTTTTTTGTATTTTTCTTGATTTTTTCGATTTTTTTTCTTTTTATTTTTTTTTTCATACATTCTTACCCTACCATCCAAAATAATACATCATAGGGGCCTCGGTTCTCCCCTTACACTTGAACTTTTACATAACTTTACAATTACTATTCTAATGACTCGAATTAAGATAATTGAAAAACTTGGAGTACTTTTAAAATATTTAGCACATATGGGGGTAATAATGTTGTTCTTCCCCATTACTCCATTACACTAGTACTTTACCCATGAGTCCCAATCGTCCCAAAACAATATGTACAAGGATATGACTCGACTTAGCAACCATGTAATCGATTAGATAATTAACAAAGGGTTTAACAAATGTTGTCACAATAATGCACTAAAGGTGAGTGCATACAAGGTAGGCTAAGGCGATTTGGGTGTACATTTAAGTGGGGTGTAACAAATTCTCACTTTGAGTAAGATGCTCAAAGGTCGAAACGAAAAGATAGGCTCTGAGGGGTGTACTAGGGGTATCGTGTACCAAAAATGGGTACAACGCAAAGGGTGTGGGAGAATTACTTGACCAATGTAGCCAACGTAATTATAACAAAAACACGGGTGTAAAACAAGGGGTTAATCCTAATGCCTCTTATCATGTAGTAGATCTAACTACACGAATGTAGTCTCACTTGTGGATTTGAGATGGTCCTAACGCAAGTTCTAGAATCTAAGTGCTACCGGTACACACATCATAGCATAAATGCTTTTCCTACCAATTCTAGGGGCGAACCTCACATATTTGGGGTGGAAAATTTTTTAGTGGTACGGTTTTTGTGCTAGTCATATAATTTCCTATCCATGAGACGCTTATTAGGACCAAAGTTTCACTTCTAAATGTTGTAAAAAATTTTAAATTGGCGCTAAAATTGCCCTAACAAATATTTCTCTCGGTTTTATTACAAATTTACTATCAAACAAACAAAAATCAAGCGCAATTGCATTCTCTAAGGTGTCTTCATTTCCCCCCCTTACACTTAAACCGAACATTGTCCCCAATGTTCACATAAAAGATGTAAAAGTAATGAAAATGAAAGAATGAAACAAATACTCCCCTGATTCGTTTGGTGTGGATAGTGAGGTAACATGGTTAGATCTTCTTCCAAGAAAGATGAACGCTCAAAGCTTCCCTTCCGAAATATAAATCATCTCCTTGTCCAAAATAACCTGTTAACCTGAAAAACAATAAAGGCGAACCTCGCGTAAAATCGGCGGTATAATCTATAATAGGATATAATGCTTGTGGAATGAATGTTTTTGCAGAATTCCTGGAGATTATAAGTTAGAGAATTAACAAAACTTTTTATGATTCCGGAAGAAAAACAAAACTTTCAAAAATTTCAGAAAATTACTGCCTGACGCCGTCAGGTTGTAATGCCTGACGCCGTCAAAAATGATCTGACAGAATTCTCATGTTAAGTTTCCGGAAAATTTTTAGAGAAATTATACCTTACTTCCTGGAATTCCTGCAAAAACATCATTATGACTCGATACAAGCATTTGACTCAAACAAGTACTAATATGCATGTTAATTTACACTGTTATGATTCATGTTCATTCGTTCTTATAAACCGATTTAGATTTCCCTTACACTTATCTTTTGCAAAATACCTTTATATGTAGTTAAGACGAAGTAAAAAAACAAAATAAAGCATTTTCACAAGTTAGTTTTTGAAGCATGAATCAATAACAAGAAAAATAACATACATACGGAAACAAATAAAATCAAACAAACAAACAAATAAACACAAAGCTTGGGTTGCCTCCCAAGAAGCGCTTTTCTTTATTAACGAGTCTTGTAGCTAGACTCAAACTCGCGTACATTACGTGACTTCATCTCGCATTACGACGTAACCCTGATAGATATAATCCTTGTTATCTGGATGATGATATCTCAATCGTTCAACACTCGCAATCACTTCACCTCCTCCTTTGCTGATCAAGCTAACTACCCCATCTTGATGTAGGCTTTTAATTTTGAATGGTCCGTACCACCAAGGACTGGGTTCATCGGTGGGTGCTTTTGTTTCTAGATGCCTTAGGAGCACTGAGTCCCCTTTTGTAAACTCCACGTGGCTATCGACCTGCTCCTCAACCTCTACAAAATTCTCTTTATCATCCTTACCTTCTCCTATCTCATTCTCCTTGTAATTCTTAATCTTTGCCTCCCATGCAAGGATTTTCTTTCGAACATTACCACGGAGTATACTGGGGTCCGCTTCCATCTTCCTTCGTAGAGTAGCTTCTCTGATGTATCTTGGGATCGTTGGGAAGCTTATTGTTTTCTTTCCATTTTTGATTCGGATAGTATTACTTTCGTAATCGATTTGTGCCCTAGTAGTAGCGAGAAATGGTGATCCAAGAATTATTGGCATATTCGTATCATCTCTGTNTATACTGGGGTCCGCTTCCATCTTCCTTCGTAGAGTAGCTTCTCTGATGTATCTTGGGATCGTTGGGAAGCTTATTGTTTTCTTTCCATTTTTGATTCGGATAGTATTACTTTCGTAATCGATTTGTGCCCTAGTAGTAGCGAGAAATGGTGATCCAAGAATTATTGGCATATTCGTATCATCTCTGTCAACGATCATGAAGTCGACCGGATACATGAATCCAGCAACGTTAACCAAAACATCTTCTGCAATTCCTAACGGGCACTCATAAGAATGCTTTGCAAAGGAAAGTTTAGTACGAGTGATGGATGGTAGTTCATTGGTTAGCTGAACATAAACGGATAACGGCATCAAGTTTACATCGGAACCTTGGTCAACTACCGCATCCAGATACTTGAGTTTTCCAATGCTGCAAGGTAACTCGAAGACCCCGTAGAATTCTTGCTTTACGACTAACTTATGTCTCATGAGGCTCTCATACAATTGTCCTCCGGGTAATGTGTCAGATCCCTCATCCGGTTTCGTCTTCTTGAACTCCTTATTGGGTAGATGGGTACGTCAGTAGTTTCTTACCCAATCATTTATAGTCTCTTTGTTTATCTCGTGCTTCAAGTAATGCCTCACTTGTTGTGATATTGGCCGTTCTACCATTTGGTGCTCCTCAGAGGGTGCCTCCTTACCTTTTTCGGAACTGCATTTGCAGGCATTAGTGTTTCCATCATTAAGTGGGACGAGGTCAATTTTGTTAACTTCCATAGTCACCAACTTTCCTCTTTCTTTATTTTCGCCCCCTTCGACGACGGAGATGGCATTAACAAATTTAGTGTTGGGAATTTCGACGTCTTTTCGCACCAACACTTTTTCAGGAGCTTTTGTTTTTGTGTATTCTCTCAAAAGACCCATCATCTCTGCCATCTTCTCTTCCATCTCCTCCTTTTGTTTGTAGACGGCTTCCTCAAATTTTGCCAATCGTTCGGAGTGTTTTGACATGTATTCACTCATTCGAGCTTCGAATGTTGGACTAAGTTCCTGAGGTGGTGAGTTGGGTTGAGCATACTTATGGAATGGTTTAGTATTTTCCCTATGGGGTGATTTGGACAACGGTATCTGCCTAATGCTTGAAACCGAGTTAATAGTTGCTCTTTGTGGACCTAAGGGTCTCTTTTGTCTTTTCATAATACATGCAACCCTCTTCTCAAGTTCACTGACTCTTTCCTCGGTGATTTGGTTGGCTTTATCGGGCGATGAATATGTGTTGACTGCCGCGCGTACGTCGTGGGAAATTTGCCACAATTCATCATCGTCGGATGTGAGCTCCTCAATGATCTCCCATGATTCTTCGGCGCTTCTATCCCGCAATCTGCCCCCGGCGGCTCAATCGATGGCACGTTTGGTGTGGTAATCAACATGGTCGTAGAAGATTTGGATTTGAAGCCAAAGGTTGATGCCATGATGAGGGACTCTTTGGAGTAAGTCCTTGAATCGAATCCATGCTCCGTAGAGGGTTTCGCCTTGACGTTGTTGGAACATCAAGATATCATTCCTTAGCTTGGTAGTTCTTCCCGGTGGGAAGAACTGAGCAAGGAAACGAGTGGTGAGATCATCCCAAGAGGTTATGGATCCGGCGGGAAGACAATCAAGCCATTGACTAGCTTGGTCCCGCAGAGAGAAATGAAAGAGACGCAATCGGGTCATCTCTCGAGTGGCAACATCAGAAGTCCATAGAATGCGCATCCGCTTTGCACCAACCAAATGGTGTCGGATCGCAAGGGAGTGACATTGGCTCCTTGAGTGAGCTCAATGGTGTTTCGATAGCCTTGGTGGCTAGGACAGGAATACTCTCCTAAGGTACGGGCTATAGGAGGTTGGTTTTGTTGTTGTGGTGGGTTGTTGGGATCGAGGATATTACCACCTTCCATGATGTCGGATGGTAATGGTTACGAACAAAAACACGAAGAAAATAGATAGACTAAAGAAGATCCTAGAAAAATAAAATAAAAATCTCACTAGAAAGGAATCTAGTGAGTAGACCTAATAAAATAAAAATTCAACCTAAACAATAACTATTCCCCGGCAGCGGCGCCAAAAAATTGATGCGTGGTTCTGCAACCTTACAACAGGTTTTACCTCTCGAGGGATCTCAAAAGGCTTACAACCCCACCAGGCAGTGTACCTGACCGATGTAGTATAGTGTAGTGGTAAGTACGGGGGATTGATCGTTCTCCACAGGGAATAGTGTTCGTTAGGTATGAAAAGCTACTCTAATTAGGTCTAAGGGTGAGGGAAGATTATTTTTTGTATTTTTTATATTTTAGGAAAGCAAGTAAAATCTCGGGTTTGAAGGAGTGGGCGGAATTAGTTGCTAGCCAACTAACCCAAAAACTACTATTGCAAATAAAATAAAATAACTAAAACTAAGTGGTTGTGAAACTTATATGGAGACAAGTGTGTTTACTTAGATTTCCTTACTCCCTAACTATCTTTTCCCGGTTGGTTAGTGGTGTCTTAATTGTGTGGATGATGGGTGTATTCCTTAATACCATTCGTGGGGTGGCGTACGTACTTCCCCAACTCTATAAGCTCCTACTTCACTCCTATGTCGAGCCGGCTAAGAAGCTCCTAACATGGGATCATTAGAATTCGCTCATGCATTAAATACAACATAATAACCTAGTACGCATTGGTTCATGTTTCTTAAGACGTTCAAGCAAGTTACCATATAGGTTAGCCATTTTTCGTAAGCCTAACATCGATAAACAATCATCCAATACAATTAATAACACACCAACAACCAATAATCAATAGTTAGGTTTCATTAGATCTAAGCAAACACAAGATAAATTTAGCCTAGCATGTTAATTGAAAGAAAAGCGTAAGATATAATTAACCAACACATAGACATATTGATTAATTTGAAGGGAGACTCATCTTTAATTAAACATGGAAGAATCAAGGGTGAAAAACCCTTGAAAAAGCTGATAAAATCGTCTAGGGTTTGTTCCCAAAAAGTTGCACACTAATGAATGAAAAATAGAAAAGTATATATAGAAAATACATTCTGACGGCGTCTGGTTATAGGCTCTGACGCCGTCAGCTCGCCGCCATTAGGGTTCTCGGATCACCTAGATCCATCTCTGACGCTGTCACGTACAAAACTGAGCTGGGCCGTCTCTCTTTAACTTAACACCTGGCGGCCTAGGATCCATAACACCTGACGCCGTCAGGTATTATTTTCACATTTTCTTCTTAGGGCGTCACGTATAGTCAGAATCCACTCCTTTGTCTTGGTTGGCTGACGGCGTCACCTTGTGACTCTGACGCCGTCAGGAAGGATTTCCAGCATTCTTTTGAGACTTTGTCATTTTCTTCACTTTATGCTCCAAAAACGTCCAAAATGAGGTCTTTTCCAGAATTCTTCTCAAAAGTACCTAAAATGACAAAAGGAACGATTTAAGGCAATATTTGATCATATTATCACGAATTAGGGCTTAAATGACCCCCTAAAATGGGTACATTTCGGACCTAGTTGCAAGCATTCCTTGTAGAAACCAAAAATTCTACTCATAACATAGTCTACTCCTCTACACCTATCCTCATCATTCCTATAGTAGACCGCTTGCTTATGCTCCTTCTCGATGTTTGACAAGAGTCGGTATTGCTCTATCTTATATGGCATTTGGTAAGCTATATCATCGGAGACGCCTCAACAAACGGCCTTCCAAAAACTACTTGAGTTAAGCACGCATCCATTACCGGACGAATATCCTTAACAATCACGAAGTCGGTGACGTAGGTGAAATTTCCTACATAGACGTGTAGTCCCTTAACCCTACCTACAAAATTGCTTATCCATCCCATGCTAGGAAATGTCCTAAATCCCAGTTGCTTTTTTATTATTAAATTGTAGTGGGCTCTAGTCATGATGTTTATGGGAGACTTAAGATCTATGTAAACTTTCCAAACATGCAAGTGACCTATGTTACATGGTATATTGATGTTGGAAGGGTCATCTGTTTTGATGATTGGGTTACCCAGGAGGTATGGTGTCTCGGGGTCATTGAATAGATCCTTATGGTATGCACGTTCTACCTTAGTGGGCAACCTATCGAAGTAGTTCTCTCCATCATCTACTTCTTCTACTTCCTTTTTGTCACTCTCCTCAACTTTCTTAACCTCCTCCATACGCTCACTATCTACTTCATATTTAGTGATTGGCTTAATAGTGACAACGTTAACAAAATGAACAAGTTTGGAGGGTGAGGGGTCCTTGATTTGGGGTCCGCTACTTGTGTTTCTAGCGTCCTTATTTAGTGATGGCACCCCTTGGTTATTGAATGCTTTCAATAAGTTGTCTATCTTATTGGTCATCTCCGCTTGTTGTTGATTAAACTCGGATTCGAATTTAGCCATGCGAGCTTCTTGAGATGCCATAAATTTCGACATCATTCCCTCAAGGTTATTGGTACTACCATAATTATTGTAGGGATTGTTATTGAAAGTACTGTTTGAGGATGAACCGTTGGGTTGAAAACGATTAGGTGCATTGGAAGAATTGTTTTGAGGCGTGTTTTGGTTTTGTTTCCACCTAAAGTTAGGGTGATTTTTCCAAGAGGGGTTGTAGGAATCACCGTAAGGGTTTGGTTCGGGTTTGAAAGTGTACCATTTTTCTCCCGCTCCTTCGGTACGCGAGGATGCGTAGTCCGCAAAAGCTTGTTCAGGGAGTTCCATGCATTCTCGAGTGTCGTGGGGACCACTACAATACTCACATGAAGAAGTGATTTTGTTCACTTGGCTTGAAGTTTAGGAGCTTCATATGATTTCATTAGATACTTGACTTGGTCCTCAAGTTCCATGCGGTCGAAAGTGCTTGAATTATTCGAAGGCAAAGATATTGCCTCGACAGTTTTATACAAATCACGAAGATCATTCCAACTTTCATTGTCATAGAGAGCAAGATCTTCTAGGAGTTCCCATGATTGTTCCGTACTTAGATCACGTAGCTTGCCACCGGCCGCTTGGTCAATGGTTTACCTCGTGGGGATATTGATATGGTCATAGAAAATTTGGACTTGGAGCCAAAGGTCTATGCCATGATGAGAGACTTTTTGGAGTAAGTCCTAGAATCGAGTCCATGCCTCATAGAGGGTTTCGCCTTGACATTGTTGGAACGCCAAGATGTCATTCCTTAGCTTTGTGGTTCTTCCTGGTGGGAAAAATTGAGCTAGGAAGCGAGTGGTGAGATTATGCCAAGAGGTGATGGATCCTGCGGGTAGACGTTCTAGCCACTGACTAGCTTGGTCCCGCAGAGAGAATTGTAAGGACGTAATCGGGTAGTCTCTCGAGTGTCAACATCAAGGTCTTTGGAATCTACGATCTTGAGGAAATCCTTGAGGTGTTGATTTGGATCTTCAGAATGAAGTCCATGGAATGCACATCCGCTTTGCACCAACCGGATGGTGTCGGATCGCAAGGGAGACACATTGGATCCTTGGGTGAGCTCAATGGTGTTTTGATAGCCTTGGTGGCTAGGACGGGAGTATTCTCCTAAAGTACGGGCTCTAGGAGGTTGGTTTGGTTGGGGTATGTTTTGTTGTGGTGGGTTGTTGGGATCAAGGATATTACCACCTTCCATGATGTCGGATGGTAATGGTTACGAACAAAGACACGAAGAAAAAGATAGACTAAAGAAAACCTAGAAAAATAAAAACAAAAATTTCACTAGAAAGGAATCTAATGCGTAGACCTAAGTAAAAATAAAATTTTCAACCTAAGCAATAACTATTCCCCGGCAGCGGCGCCAAAAACTTTGATGCGCGGGATTGTGACCACGCACTAGGGTTTTACCTCTCAAGGGATCTTGAGAAGCTCGCAATCCCCACCAGGCAGTGTACCTGACCGATGTAGTATAGTGAAGTGGCAAGTACCGGGGGATTGATCGTTCTCTCGGGGAATAGTGTCGTTAGGCTTGAAAAACTACTCTAATTAGGTCTAAGGGTTGAGGGATGATTCTTTTTGTATTTTTATATTTTTTTTAGAAAGCAAGTAAAAATCTCGGGTTATAGAGGAGTGGGCGGAATTAGTTGCTAGTCAACTAACCCAATTAACTATTTATGCAAATAAAATAAAATAACAAGAAAATTAAAGTGGTTGTGAAACTTATATGGGAGAAATATGTGTTTACTTAGATTTCCTTACTCCCTAGCTATCTTTTATATGTTA
>LBNU01025742.1:136773-150085 GCA_014162995.1 Artemisia annua | reverse complement strand
CTACTCTAATTAGGTCTAAGGGTTGAGGGATGATTCTTTTTGTATTTTTATATTTTTTTTAGAAAGCAAGTAAAAATCTCGGGTTATAGAGGAGTGGGCGGAATTAGTTGCTAGTCAACTAACCCAATTAACTATTTATGCAAATAAAATAAAATAACAAGAAAATTAAAGTGGTTGTGAAACTTATATGGGAGAAATATGTGTTTACTTAGATTTCCTTACTCCCTAGCTATCTTTTATATGTTAATTGGTTTGTTGTAATTACGTGGATGACAGGTTGTATTCCTTTAAACCATTCGTAGGGCCGTGTACGATCTTCCCTAACTCTATAAGCTCCTACTTTACTCCTATGTCGAGCCGACTAAAAGCTCCTAACATGGGATCATTAGAATTCGCTCATGCATTAAATACAACCAAATAATCATAGTACACATCCGATTCATGTTTCTTAAGACGTTCAAGCAAGTTACCATATAGGAGGTTATCCAGTTTTCTTAAGCCTAACATCGACTTCACCCACCCACAATAATCACAAGCAAATCAACAACATATAATCAACAGCTAGGTTTCATTAGATCTAAGCAAACACAATAAAGGCCTAGCCTAGCATGTTAATTGAAAGACAAGCATAAGATATAATCACACAATACATAGACATATTGAATGATTTGGAAGAGACTTATCTTCAATTAAGCATCCAAGGTTCAAGGGTGGAAAACCCTCAAAATTACAGTAGAAAAACGAGCTAAGGTCTTGTTCCCAAAAGTTGCACACAAATGAATGAAAATTAGAAAACTATATATAGATTTTACATGGTGACGGCGTCAGCTTATAGGGTTTGACGCCGTCATCCCGCCGCCAAAATAAAATTCGGATTACTCAGATCCATTCTTGACGCCGTCCCCTTGTAATTCCTTCTGGGCCGTCTCTCTTTACCACATAACGTGACGGCCTAGGGCTTCCAACACGTGACGCCGTTACGTGTTAATTCCTCAAAACTTTCTGGGGGTCTAGTGTAAAAATCATCCTTCATGTTGTCAAAGCGTGACGCCGTCACACGATAGAACGTGACGCCGTCAGGTACTGTTTTCAGCATAATTTGAGACTTTGTCGTTTTCTTCACTTTTATGCTCCAAAAACATCCAAAATGCTTCCTTTTCTAGAATTTCTCTTCAAAGTACCTAAAATGACAAAAGGAACGATTTATGGCAATATTTGATCAAATAATTACGGATTAGGGCTTAAATAACCCCCTAAAATCGTAACACTTTTCGCGTCATCAGCTAGTGTATAATTTCCGTGCTTTTTATGACTAGGGTGGAATAACTATTTGTTGTAATTACTTTTATATTAGCATTAAATGACCCCTAGCTCATATTTTGATTGGAATAAAAGCGCATATGCTTGAGAACAAGCAAATCTCAAGTGTAAGGGTATTTGATGAAGCGAAAAGTGTTACGCTTTTAGGGATCATTTAAGCCCTAATCTGTAATTATTTGATCAAATATTGCCTTGAATCGTTCCTTTTGTCATTTTAGGTACTTTGAAGAGGAAATCTGAAAAAGAAGGTATTTTGGACGTTTTTGGATCATAAAAGTGAAGAAAACGACAAAGTCCCAAAATTATGCTGGAAATTGTACCTGACGGCGTCACGCTTTACAAGGTGACGGCGTCACGCTTTGTGACGCCTAGGCCGTCACGTTATAAGCCAAAAAGAGACTGCCCAGAGAGAAATAAAGGGGGACGGCGTCAAGAATGGATCTGAGCAATCCGAGAAGGGTTTTGGCGGCGAGGTGACGGCTTTACACGCTATAATGTGACGCCGTCAGATTGTAAAATCTATATATAGTTTTCTAATTTTCATTCATTAAGTGTGGAACTTTTGGGAGAACTTTAGGGATAAACCCTAGGTCAGATTTTGCTGTATTTTCAGGGGTTTTTCACCCTTGAATCACTCATGCTTAATTAAAGATAAGTCTTCCTTCAAATAAATCAATATGTCTATGTGTTGCTTGATTATATCTTATGCTTGTCTTTACTATTAACAAGCTAGGCTAGGTTTTTCTTGTGTTTGCTTAGATCTAATGAAATCTAGCTATTGATTACTTGTTGTTGGTTTGTTATTGATTGTTGTGGGTGGGTGATGTCGATGTTAGGGTTAAGAAAACTGGCTAACCTCCTATACGGTAACTTGCTTGAACGTCTTAAGAAACATGAATCGGATGTGTACTACGATTATATGGTTGTATTTAATGCATAAGTGAATTCTAGTGATCTCATGTTAGCAGCTTTTAGTCGGCTCGACATAGAGTGAAGTAGGAGCTTATAGAGTTAGGAAAGATCGTACACGGCCCTACGAATGGTTTAAAGGAATACAACCCGTCATCCACATAATTGTAACAAACCAATTAACCGGTAAAAGATAGCTACGGAATAAGGAAATCTAAGTAAACACACTTCTCTCCATATAAGTTTCACAACCAATTTACTTTTTTTTTGTTATTTTATTTTCTTTGCATTTGTAGTTATTTGGGTTAGTTGACTAGCAACTAATTCCGCCCACTCTTCCAAATACCCGAGATTTTACTTGTTTTGATAAAATATAAAAATACAAAAAGAATCATCCCTCAACCTTTAGACCTAAACTAGAGTAGTTTTCAATCGTAACGACGCTATTCCCCGAGAGAATGATCAATCCCACGGTACTTGCCACTACACTATACTACATCGGTCAGGTACACTGCCTGGTGGGGATTGCAAGCTTCTTGAGACCCCTCGAGAGGTAAAACTTACTGCGTAGGTGCCAACCACATGCATCAAGCATACTAAATAAACTTAGTAGATCGCTAGCGCGAGTCTTTTGACGCTTCAACTAACGGATGGTCACTAGTGCACTTCTTGGATCGCTGGCGCGTTATTTGCATAACGGATGGTCACCAAGTCATACACTTGATCGCTAGCGTGTTAGTCAATTAATCTAACACTCGGATGGTCACTACCTTATTCATAAATTTTGAGTGGTACGGTTTTTGTGCTAGTCATATAATTCCCTATCCATGAGACGCTTATTATAACTAAAGTTTCACTCCAATATGTTGTAAAAAAAATTAAATTTGGCGCTAAAATTGCCCTTACAAATATTTCTCTCAGTTTTATTACACATCTACCATTAAACAAACAAAAATCAAGTGTAATAGCATTTTCTAAGGTGTCTTCATTTACCCCCCTTACACTTAAACCGAACAATGTCCCCAATGTTCACTAAAATGATGTAAAAGTAAAGAAAATGAAAGAATGAAACAAATACTCCCCTGATTCGTTTGGTGTGGATCGTGTGGTAACATGGTTAGATCTTCTTCCAAGATGATGTAATATCTTCAAGATTAAAGCAGCGCCAAAAGCTTCATTCCATGTTCACCTTCTTGTCCAATATAACCTGTTAAACCTGAGAAAACAAATCTAGGCAAACCTTGCGTAAAATCGATGGTAAAATCTATATAAGGATATAATGCTTGTGGAATGAATGTTTGCAGATTCCTGGAGTTAAAGATGCAGTAAATAGAAAAACTAAATTTTAAAAACTTTTCTGGAATTAGTACCTAACGCCGTCGGGTTGTAAAGCCTGATGCCGTCAGAACTGATCTGACAGAATCTTTATGTTTAGTTTTCGGAAAATTTCTGGAAAAACAAATACCTTAATTCCTGGAATCCTGCAAAATTTCATTATGACTCGATACAAGAATTTGACTCAAACAAATACTAATATGTATGTTTATTTAATATTGTTACGATTCATGTTCAATTCGTTCTTTTAAACAAATTTAGATTTCCCTTGCACTTATCTTTTGCAAAATACCTTTATATGTAGTTAAGACGAAGTTAAAAACAAAATAAAGCATTTTCACAAATTAATTTGAAACACGAATCATTACCAACAAAANCTTCTTGTCCAATATAACCTGTTAAACCTGAGAAAACAAATCTAGGCAAACCTTGCGTAAAATCGATGGTAAAATCTATATAAGGATATAATGCTTGTGGAATGAATGTTTGCAGATTCCTGGAGTTAAAGATGCAGTAAATAGAAAAACTAAATTTTAAAAACTTTTCTGGAATTAGTACCTAACGCCGTCGGGTTGTAAAGCCTGATGCCGTCAGAACTGATCTGACAGAATCTTTATGTTTAGTTTTCGGAAAATTTCTGGAAAAACAAATACCTTAATTCCTGGAATCCTGCAAAATTTCATTATGACTCGATACAAGAATTTGACTCAAACAAATACTAATATGTATGTTTATTTAATATTGTTACGATTCATGTTCAATTCGTTCTTTTAAACAAATTTAGATTTCCCTTGCACTTATCTTTTGCAAAATACCTTTATATGTAGTTAAGACGAAGTTAAAAACAAAATAAAGCATTTTCACAAATTAATTTGAAACACGAATCATTACCAACAAAAACAAAATATACATACGGAAACAAATAAAATCAAATAAACAAACAAAACAAATAAAGCTTGGGTTGCCTCCCAAGAAGCGCTTTTCTTTATTAACGAGTCTTGCAGCTAGACTCAAAGTCACGTCTATCACGTGCCTCGTCGTTGGTTACGGTTTCTAGGTCATCCTCGGGTTTAGTCTTATATTCCAGGCCTAGTCGCAAGCATTCTTTGTAGAAACCAAATATTCTACCCATAACATAGTCTACTCCCCTACGTCTATCCTCTTCATTCCTATAGTAGACAGCTTGCTTATGCTCTTTCTCAAGGTTTGACAAGAGTCGGTATTGCTCTATCTTATATGGCATTTGGTAGGCTACCTCATCGGTTTTGTCCTTGAATCTAACTATCCCTAGAGACAGGTCATAACTCATTCTAGAGGCTTCAACAAACGGCTTCCCTAAAACTACTTGAGTTAATCATGCATCTACTACCGGACGAATATCTTCTACAATCACAAAGTCGGTGACATAGGTGAAGTTTCCTACATACACACGTAGTCCTCTTACTCTCTTCACAAAGTTACTCATCCAACCCGTTTTGGGAAATATCCTAGGTCCAAGTTGCTTTCTCATTATCCATTTGTAATGGATCGTAGTCATGATGTTTATGGGGGAATTAGGATCTATGTAAGCATTCCACACATGCACATGCCCAATGGTGCACGGTATGTTGATGTTGGATGGGTCACTCGTCTTAATAATTGGATTACCTAGGAAGTATGGTGTCTCGGGGTAATCGAATAAATCCTTATGGTATGCACGTTCTTCCTTAGTGGGTAACCTATTGAAGTAGTCCTCGACATCATCTACTTCTTCTACTTCCTTTTTCTTATTCTCCTCAATTTTCTTATGTTCATTATCTACTTCATTCTTATCGATTGGCTTAATAGTGACAACGTTAACGAAGTGGACATGTTTGGATGATGAGGGGTCCTTGACTTGGGGTCCGCTACTTGTGTTCCTAATGTCCTTGTTTGGTGGTGACAACCCTTGGTTGTTGAGGGCTTTCAATAAGTTGTATATTTTATTGGTCATCTCCGTTTGTTGTTGATTAAATTCAGCTTCGAACTTAGTTATACGAGCTTCTTGAGATGCCATAAATTTAGACATCAACCCTTCAAGATTATTGGTACTACCATAGTTATTGGAAGGACTGTTATTGAAAGTACGGTTTGAGGATGGACCATTTTGTTGAAAAAGATTAGGTGGATTGGAAGAATTGTTTTGGGGCGTGTTTTGATTTTGTTTCCACCTAAAGTTTGGGTGATTTCTCCAAGAGGGGTTGTAAGAATCACCGTAAAGGTTTGGCTCGAGTTTGAAAGTGTACAACTTTTCTCCCGCTCCGTCGGTACGCGAGGATGCGTAGTCCGCAAAAGCTTGTTCGGGGAGTTCCATGCAATCGCGAGTGTCGTGGGGACCTCTACACAATTCACAAGAAGAAGTGATTTTGTTCACTTGGCTTGAAGGTTTAGGAGCTTCGTAGGATTTCATTAGATACTTGACTTGGTCTTCAAGTTCCATGATCCTACGGTCGGAAGTGCTTGAGTTGTTCGAAGGCAAGGATATTGCCTTGACCGTTTTGTTCAAATCACGGGGATCGTTCCAACTTTCGTTGTCATAGAGAGCAAGATCTTCTATGAGTTCCCATGATTCCTCCGCACTTTTATCACGTAGCTTACCACCGGCCGCTTGGTCAATGGTTCGCTTTGTGGAGGGGTTGATGTGGTCATAGAATATTTGGACTTGGAGCCAAAGTTCTATGCCGTGGTGAGGGACTTTGTGAAGTAGGTCTTTGAATCGGCTCCATGCCTCATAAAGGGTTTCGCCTTGATGTTGTTGGAACATCAAGATGTCGCTCCTAAGTTTGCTAGTTCTCCCCGGTGGGAAAAATTGGGCAAGGAAGAGGGTGGTTAGGTCGTCCCAAGTGGTGATGGATCCTGCGGGTAAGCGCTCAAGCCATTGACTAGCTTGGTCACGTAGAGAGAATTGGAATAGGCGTAGTCGGGTGGCCTCTCGGGTGTCAACACTAAGGTCTATGGAATCTACGATTTTGAGGAAGTCCTTAAGGTGTTGATTTGGGTCTTCGGAACGAAGCCCATGGAATGCGCATCCGCTTTGCACCAACCGGATGGTGTCGGATCTCAAGGGTGTCACATTGGCTCCTTGGTTGAGCTCAATGGTGTTTCGATAGCCTTGATGGCTAGGTCGGGAGTACTCTCCTAAAGTGCGGGCTCTAGGAGGTGGGTTTGGTTGTGGTGGGTTGTTGGGATCAAGGATATTACCACCTTCCATGATGTCGGATAGTAATGGTTACGAACAAAGAAACGAAGAAAAAAGATAGACTAAAGAAAACCTAGAAAAATAAAATAAAATCTCACTAGAAAGGAATCTAGTGAGTAGACCTAAACAAAATAAAATTTCAACCTAAGCAATAACTATTCCCCGGCAGCGGCGCCAAAAACTTGATGCGTGGTTTTGCAACCTTGCAATTGGTTTTACCTCTCAAGGGATCTTGAGAAGCTTGCAATCCCCACCAGGCAGTGTACCTGACCAATGTAGTATAGTGCAGTGGCAAGTACCGGGGGATTGGTCATTCTCTTGGGGAATAGTGTCGTTAGGATTGAAAACTACTCTAATTAGTTCATCCTAAATTCCTAGAGGTAAAGGTTTAAGGTGGCTATAACAAATACCCAACTTGTCATATTTTATGGGATATGTCTATATTCCTAGGGGTTACTATAGGGTTCGGGATGAACTAGGGTAATTAAGAAGAGGCATACCTAATCCTAGTTTAGCTAAATTATCCTAAATTGAGGGGCACTAGGTAGTATCTAAGGCATAACTTATGTTATTGACTTCCTATTTTACATAGCCTATAAGTATACGATATTCATTATTCTAAGGAAAAGCATACTACTTAGGGATTTCTTCCGAGGTTTTCTTAAATCTAAGGGTTTGAGTTTGTGATGTTTCCTAGATTGGATTGATGACATTCCTGATCATCATCAATCATCTTTTCTAAAACACAAATCCTAAAACAGGCAAAAGCTATCTTATGGTGGTGTCTCATTTGATTTTTTGTAATTTAGCAACCTTAAAACGGTTTTGTTGTAGGGTGTTTCTTAAACTACTATAATCAGGTCGCAAGCCTACGTTATTATTATCATGACCTTTCTATCTTCTCAAAAAGGTCAAGGAAAATTTCATCTAGGTTATTTAAAATATCCTCTATCTGATCTTCCTGATTTTCTAATGTTGTCCTAGTGGGATTTTCTCCAAGTTCATCTTTCCAAGATGAAGTGGGAGGGTTTACTAAGTAAGGTGTGGGTGATAAATTATAGGGTTTTCTAGGTTCATATCTAGGGGTATAGGCAGCGATAGGTTTCCTAGGTATATAAGGCTCTATAGGAAGAAAGAACCCGTGTGACTCAATTCTAGGGGAGGGAAATGATGGATGTAATATAGGGTTGATGCGTGGTTTTGCAACCTTGCAATAGGTTTTACCTCTCAAGGGATCTTGAGAAGCTTGCAATCCCCACCAGGCAGTGTACCTGACCGATGTAGTATAGTGAAGTGGCAAGTACCGGGGGATTGATCGTTCTCTCGGGAATAGTGTCGTTAGGATTGAAAACTACTCTAATTAGGTCTAAGGGTGAGGGATGATTCTTTTTGTATTTTTATAATTTATGGAAAGCAAGTAAAAATCTCGGGTATTTGGAAGAGTGGGCGGAATTATTTGCTAGTCAACTAACCCAATTATCTACTAATGCAATGAAAATAAAATAACAAGAAAATAAAAGTGGTTGTGAAACTAATATGGAGAAAAGTGTGTTTACTTAGATTTCATTACTCCCTAGCTATCTTTTACCGGTTAATTGGTTTGTTACAATTGTGTGGATGACGGGTTGTATTCCTTAATACCATTCGTACGGTCGTGTACGATCTTCCCTAACTCTATAAGCGCAAATTTCATTCTATAGCGACACGTTTAGTATCCAAACTATGAAATCACTAGTAATTTCTCATGCATTAAATACAACCAGATAATCGTAGTACACATCCGATTCATGTTTCTTAAGACGTTCAAGCAAGTCACCAATTGGAAGTTAGCCAGTTTTCTTAAGCCTAACATTGACATAACCCACCCACAACAATTAATAACAAACCAACAACAAGTAATCAATAGCTAGGTTTCATTAGATCTAAGCAAACACAAGAGAAACCTAGCCTAGCATGTTAATTGAAAGACAAGCATAAGATATAATCACACAACACATAGACATATTGAATGATTTGATGGAAGACTTATCTTTAATTAATCATGGATGCATCAAGGGTGAAAAGCCCTTGAAAAAGGCAGAAAATTCGACCTAGGGTTTTTCCCAAAAGTTACACACCTAATGAAGGAAAAAAATCCTAAAATATATATAGAAAATACATTCTGACGGCGTCAGGTTATAATTCCTGACGCCTTCAAATCGCCGTGTCTAGGGTTGTCGGATCACCTAGATCCACTTCTGACGCCGTCAACCTTTAAAACCTTCTGGGTTGTCTCTCTTTAACTTAACACCTGACGGCCTAGGACTTGTAACACCTGACGCCGTCAGGTGTAAACTTGTAGAATTCTTCCTTGGTCTTCTAGTAGAGTCTGAATCTACCTCTTTTATCTTTAGGTGACAGTGTCAGCATCCAAAGCCTGACGCCGTCAGGTAGGAATTCCAGCTGGATTTGAGACTTTGTCGTTTTCTTCACTTTTATGCTCCAAAAATGTCCAAAATGCAATGTTTTCCACAATTCCTCCTGAAAGTACCTAAAATGACAAAAGGAACGATTTAAGGCAATATTTGATCATAAAATAATGATTTAGGGATTAAATGACCCCCTGAAAGCGTAAGACTTTTCGCCTCAGCAAGGGTTTGGGGGAGTAATAGGTGATGCCTTAGCATAGAAATCTCTTATATGTTTTAAGTGTGGGTTGTCTATGAAAGGTGTAAAACCTAAGGGTGACGGTATATCTATATTATTCCTAGAGTCTTATAAGGAATTGGGGAAAATGGTTTAGAGGGATAATCTAGTATATTCGGAGAAGAAAGAGCAGTCTCCGAATGTAGACTAGATAAGACGGGAGTAGAATAGAGGGGAATAGACATAACTATATAATAATAGAAATACCGTAAATCATTTAGTAGTTAAGCAGTTAATTACTATGCAAACCTTAACACATATTGTTACGGAGAATGGCAGGGGCACTGAGGATTTTCTCGGGCTTAGGAAAAGTAGTTGTAGTTTAGATTTTGACCTTGTTCTCTACAACAGACGCTTTGATACCAATCTGTAACACCCCCATTTTCACGGTTCATAGCGGATTTAAGGTTGGGGTATTACTTCATGGAATCACAGTTACTGTAATAGAAAATGACTCGAAAAGAAACGTTTTTAGAAAATGAGTTATCATTCATTAAAATATCAGAGTTTTTACAGTAAAAGATATACTTTTACTATTGATGAGGTCCCAAAGTCTAGGTGAAAGATTTATGTTTGAATGATAACCGGTTTGAAAGTCCTCCGAGTTCAGTGCCTCCTCCTGCCATAGCTCCGTATAGTAGTATACCTAGGATACATGCTTAAAAAGTCAACACTAGGTATTGAGTAAGAGTCATAGGTTTAAGTGATAGTGAATACAAGTTCCACAAGGTTCAGTTGATACACCCTTCAAGGAAAATGTAGTGTTTATGATAGTTGTAATGCACTCTACAATTATCAAGAGTGAGGTATATTGCACTAAGCTCATGAACCACACGTTAACAGTCCGGGTCATGGGGTCTACAGACCAACCATGAGGGAACGGGAAGGATAACTTGCCAAAGTTAATCCTTCGGGAGGTTCAAATATAATACATATTGATACCCTCCAGAGAGAGGTAGTATCAACGGGAGTTGTCAAACTCCAATAGATCTATCAATTATATTCGCGTTCACTTGTGTAAAATATCACAAGCGATTAGATTCATGAATTTAGTTATGTAGTGGTGGCAGATACTTTACTCGTGCAACAACCAAAGAAAAAAGACTTGTATTCGGTTTAAGTAAAAAGTAAGCATGTATCCCCTCACTGGGTTTTGATGCGTGGATTGCGTCTACACAAAAGGTTTTACCCCTCAAGGGATCTTGAGAAGCTTGCAATCCCCACTAGACAGTGTACCTGACCGATGTATCATAGTGTAGTGGCAAGTACCGGAGGATTGATCGTTTTACTTGGGGAATAGTGTTCGTTAGGATTGAAAACTACTCTAGTTAGGTCTAAGGGTGAGGGATGATTCTTTTTGTATTTTTATTGTTTATGAAAGCAAGTAAAATCTCGGTTTTGAAGGTGTGGGCGGAATTAGTTGCTAGTCAACTAACCCAAATAACTACAAATGTAATGAAAATAAAATGACAAGAAAATAAATGTGAGAAAAACTAATATGGAGAAAAACGTGTTTACTTAGGTTTCACTACTCCCTAGCTATCTTTTACCCGTTGATTAGTTTGTTACAATTGCGTGGATGACGGGTTGATTCCTTAATACCAGTCGTGGGGGCGTGTACATCCTTCCCCAACTTTATAAGATCCTATCTCTTCCTATGGCGAGACGTTTAGTATCCTAACCATGGCCTCACTAATAGTCACTTATGCATTAAACACAACCAATTAAATCGTAGTACACATTCGATTCATGTTTCCTAAGACGTTCAAGCAAGTTACCAATAGGAAGTTAGCCAGTTTTCTTAAGCCTAACATTGAGATCATTCATCCCCAACAATTAATAACCAACCATCAACCAATAATCAATAGCTAGGTTTCATTACATCTAAGCAAACACAAGAAAAACCTAGCCTAGCATGTTAATGTAAAGACAAGCATAAGATAGAATCAAACAACACATAGACATATTGAATGATTAATGGAAGACTTATCTTTAATTAAGCATGGAAAAAACAAGGGTGAAAAACCCTTGAAAATACTGTAAAATTTGACCTAGGGTTTATCCCAAAGTTCTCCCTCTAATGAATGAAAATTAGAAAATTATATATAGATTTTACATCTTGACGGCATCACGTTGTAGACCCTGACGCCGTCACCTCGCCGCCAAAACAACTTTAGGATTGCTCAGATCCACTCTTGAAAGTACCTGAAATGCTTCTTTTTTCAAATTTCTTCTCCAAAGTACCTGAAATGACAAAAGGAACGATTTAAGGCAATATTTGATCAAATAATTACGGATTAGGGCTTAAATGACCCCCTAAAAGCGTAATACTTTTTGCCTCATCAAATACCCTTACACTTGAGATTTGCTTGTCCTCAAGCAATTGCGTTTTTATTCTAATCAAAATACAAGCTAGGGGTCATTTAACACTAATATAAAAGTAATTACAACAAATGATCGTTCCACTTCAATAAAAATAAGCACGGAAATTATACACTAGCACCTCACAAATAGTGTTTGGATACTCACATCTCTCGGGTGTTATAAAAGTATATATTACAAATGAAAATGGAAAATATCTCTCACTACCTGTCATAGCACATAGATTACCATAGGCTTGGGAAAGGATCAAAAACCTCCACCACTTTGGCGTAAGCACCTAAGATAAACTATCAAAGAGGTCTGTTTAAGGGTTGTAACGTTAGGTGTAAGGATATGATAAACACGGTTTTGTTGGATATAGGCAATCTTTACTGGTGGCGAGTTAATCATCTTAGTAAATTACATGTACAATGTGGCGTTGCTAAGCCAAGACTCGACTCGACTTAAGCTAATGAAAACTAACAAAAACTTAAAATAAACATAAAAGGAAACGGGATGGTAGTCCGTATGTTTTTCTCTTTTCTTTTTCTATTTTTTTTCTTGGTTTTTCGATTTTTTTTGTGTGCATACACTCTTTCCCTACCATCCAAAATATTACATCAAGGGGGCTCGGTACTCCCCTTACACTTGAACTTTTACATAATTTACATATAACTATTCTAATGATTCGAATCAAGATAATCAAAACACGTGGAGTACTTTAAAACATTTACGCATACATGGGGGTACTACATCCTTTTCTTTCCCATTACTCCATAACACTAGTACTTTACCCATGAGTCCCAATTGTCCCAAAACAATATGTACAAGATATGACTCGACTTAGCAACCATGTAATCAATTAGATAATTAACTAAGGTTTTAAACAAATGTTGTCACAATAATGCAATAAAGATGAGTGCATACAGGTAGGCTAAGGCGATTTGAGTGTACATTTGGGGGTGGATTGTAAACAAATTCTTCCTTTAAGTAAAATGCTTAAAGTTAGAAACGAAAAAGATAGGCTCTGAGGGGTGTACTAGGGGTATCGTGTACTAAAAATGAGTACATCGCAAAGGTGTGGGAAAATTACTTGACCAATGGAGTCAACGTAATTATAATACAGGTGTAAAACAAGGGTTATCCTAATGCCACTTATCATGTAGTAAATCCTAACTACACGAAAGTAGTCTCACTAGCAGTCTCAGGATGAATCACTATCGTAAGTTCTAGAATCTAAGTACTACCGGTGCACTCACAAGCACTAATAATAAATGCTTTTCCTAACAAATCTAGGGGCGAACCTCACATATTTGGGGGGAAATTTTTGAGTGGTACGGTTTTTCGTGCTAGTCATACAACTCCTATCCATGAGACGCTCATTAAGACTAAAGTTTTACTCCTATATGTTGTAAAAAAATTTAAATTTGGCGCTAAAATCGCCCTAACAAATATTTCTCTTAGTTTTATTACACACCTACTATT
>LBNU01025742.1:114483-125797 GCA_014162995.1 Artemisia annua | reverse complement strand
CTTACCATTTCGTACAGTTTTTCCTTGTTGCTCAACAAGTTTTTGATCATTGATGCAAATTTGGGCATCATAATGATAGCATCCGCAAGGCTTATGTCAAAGTGCAAATCTTGAAAGATTTGATAGAATTTGTCCAATTGGTGACTAGCCTTATCACGGAGCTTTTGCTCATTTAATCGTGATGGGTTTTGGATTTAGGGACTTCAACGGGAGTCTCAACAGATTCAAAGACGACTCCACATTTGAGCTTGGTTTTTGGGGTAACCGGAGGATGGACTTGTGCTGTACTTTGTGGGCTAGTAATTTGCACCTTGTCCTTTGTTGCCTCCGGTTCTGGTTCCACTACCTTGGGGGAAGAAGAAGAAGCGGTAGTAGGAATCTCATGTTCCACGTCATATAACGGTGGAGGAATCGGACCCGGAGGTCCATCAATAGCTTTACCACTCCGTGTGGTAATAGCCTTGAGTTCACCCTTGGGGTTGACAACCGTGTTACCAGGAAGACCTCCCGAGGTAGAGGGTGGAGCGAGATGGTTCATGAGACTGGCAAACATATTCTCAATCTTGTTTTGAGACTGATCAATTTTGTTGTTTGTTGCCATAAGCTCACTCTTCAGCTCATTACCCTTCTTGGTTATTGAAGATTGAAAATCATTCCTCAAAGTTGAGATTTGATTTTGCATCGCCCTCATTTTGGCATCATTAACCTTGATGTAGTTATTGAGCTCATTTGAGGGAGGTTCTTGGTAATATGGAGCTGAATACCCTTGATTACCCCTTTGGGCTGGGTATTGATTGTTTGGGGCATGAAATTGATTTTGCATGTTTTGCCCTCTCGGTTGATTAGGATTTAACCTATTTGGATTGTTGGGTTGAGAAAACCCGGGTGGTCCATTTTGAGGTCGGTAGTTTGGTTCCACTTGAGGACGGTATTGGTTACCTCCTTGGTTGGAACTCCCGACTATCGCATTAACTTCAAATGTGCCATCGGTGGCGGTACAATTATAGTATGCGTGTGGACCACCACAAGTAACACAAACTTCTACCTTTTTGATTTTAGCAGGTTGAGAAGTTTGGGGAGAAGAAGGGGAAGAAATTTTCTTGTGTTTGGTGAGAACCAAAGCATGAATAGCTTCCGTGAGTTTGTCAAGCCTAGCATCGGTGCTAGACTGAGCCACGGGTGATGAGGTAGAAGGACCAACACTCGTTTGGGAAACAATCGGTTTGCTTCGAGGAGTGCGGACCTTAGACTTGTTCTCAATGATAGCTAAGGCATCTTTTGTGGTTCTATTCAAGAAATTACCTCCAGAGGAGGCATTGAGCGAGTCTTGATCAGTTGAACTCACACCATTGTAAAAAGTGTCGAGTTGCATCAACTCAGAGAAACCATGGTGAGGACATTTGCGAAGCATTTCTTTAAAACGATCCCATGCCTCACTAAATGATTCATCGAATTTCTACGAGAATTTCATGATCTCATTCTTAAGACTCGTGGTTTTAGAAGGAGGAAAGAATTCGTTTACAAACTTCTTAACCAAATCTTCCCATGTTTCAATCGATCGAGGAGGTTGTTTGTCAAGCCAAATTCGGGCAGCCCCATCGATGGTAAATGGGAAAAGAAGAAGTTTGATGGCATCTTCAGGGACGTTTTTGCATTTGATGGTGGATGTGATTTTGTTAAACCATCGAATGTGATCTTGAGGGTCGTCCCTTTCAAAACCATAGAATTGTCGCGAGGTTACAAGATTTATCAACCCCGTCTTAAGCTCAAAATTGTCGGCCACGATGGCCGGAACAATGATAGCATCTCCGTAACCCTCGATGGGTGCTTGGAGAAGCTCATTCATGGTAGGCTCATCCGCCATGAGAACAGAAGTGGTGGAAATAGCACGAACCTCGGGTTCGACTATTGATGAAGTACGTCTACGTCTACGATTTCGTCTTCGAGGAGTGGGGACAAGCTCTCGTAATGGGCTCGTAGACCTCGAAGAACGAGTGCGCATGCACCAAAAACAAAACCAATCAACAAAGAAAACTTGATATCTTTTTGTTTATTTATTTATTTATTTATTTATTTTTATTATTTTTTTAACCGTTACGTCAATCGAAACCGTTTTGCTTTAAAAGCTAATCGGGTAACAATTGATTTCACGATTATCTTTTTGTTGTTGTTATTTGGGAATGGTTTACAACCGCCCACCTTCAACGGAAGACGGAGGATGTTTATTATTTTTTTGGTGTTTTTGTTGAATACTTAGTGACAAGTATTCCTTTTTCTAATTTTTTGTTTTCTTTTATATATATTAGAAACAAAAAGAAAATATTTTTGTGTTTTTTATGTTTTTGAAAGATGAAAATACGATATATATATGGTAAATATACAAAGGAGTGAATATTCAAAGATCACTAATCTTCAAATACGTCTAAATACGAACACAACCTCCCCGGCAGCGGCGCCAAAATTTGATTGGTCCCGAACGGTCAGGTTTTATCACACGAGCTAACCACTTGTGATTGGCTAACCGTAATAAAAGCCTAAATGTTCAAGACACAATGCAATGAAGTCCAGAGAGTATAGAAATATTCCCGGGTCGTTATGTCCCGACGAGGAAGTGAATTGTATCAAAAACGAATTTGTGATTGAGTGATAATGAACGAGAATGGGTTTATGAATGATTATACTACGAGAATATGAATAAAATTAACTAGAAAAAGCTATATGAACAAACACGTAAAGCAGAAGAACTTAGAAACGTTTAAAACTAAAAACGCGCGTTTTAATTAAAAATAACGTCTACGTGCAAAATAAAAAGTGAAACGGGAGCAAATAAAATCCTACAAAAGAAAATTTTAAGAAAAAGAAAAATATATTTTTTTTTGACTTTTTAATTATTTAATATTAATTAATTACTAATTACTAATTAAACTAATTTAAATTAAAATAATTACTAAACTAATTTAGAAAATTACCAAACTTTTTTTAAAACTATTTACCAATTACAGAAGTCCTAAAAAATTATAAAAAGAACCTAAACTTTATAAATAAACTATTTTAGATTGAATCTACTTAATTACTAATTAAAAGCTAATTAATCTATTTTAATTAAGAATAATAACAAATGAACAGTGAAAATTAAGAAACTATTTTCTAAAAATACTATATGATTAATAAAGGCTAGAAAAAATATAAAAAGATGCTATAGATTAAAATTAAACGCTAAATGATTTTATTTTTGATTTTTCACTTAAAACTAATTAAACTATTGTTAATTACTAAAATTACCAAATGAAAAGATAAAATTATGAAATTTTTTACACAAACACTATTTAATACCAGGAACCTAGGAAAAATATGAAAACTACTAAGTGCTTAATAAAAAAATTAGAAAATAAATAAAATAGATAAATCCTATTAAATAGAAGCTATCACTAAATTTAAAAATGATGATTTTTGAAATTTTCTTTTTGAAACTTGATTTTACACTGAAAACAAATAACTTTTGTGAAAACAAAACTTTTGGAACTTAAAAATAAGCTCTGAATGAGCTTAATAGCTTAACAGTACACTTATTCACTTGACAATGAGATATTAAGCTAGAATAGGCTAATGAGAAGCTATTGTGACTGAACCAAAGTTAAAACAAAATACAAACAAGTTACATATACTGAAAACAAGCTAGAACATGCAATTAGACATACTAATAAGCCTACATAAGCAAATAAGTAAATCCACACCCCACTGCAAACAAAACAGGCCAAATGGCTTGTTTGATGGGCAAATTAAGCTAGGGGCAAAAGCTCTTGACCCCTAAATGAACCTGGAATTAGAGAGCTAGCACAACTAGCTTCCAAAAGAACCAAGAATCATATGATGAGCTTAAGATTAGAGCTTTTTATGGGCTTGTGAAATGAGCCTGGCCACCACTGAATAAGTGGATTTGCTCAGTGAGATTTATGAAGCTCACAAGCCAAAAGCTGTTCCTAGGGGTGAACAAGCTGTTACTAACTCAACTATGGTCCCACAAGTTCAAACAAACAAGCAGGGAAGCTGGGAAAAGGGCTAGGCTATAACAGTTAACAAAAGGAAACAAGCAAACACAAAAAAAAATTCAACGGTCAAGCTACAAGCTCACATAAGCCATCCTACAATCTATAAGCTAATCTACTACTGAAAACTAACCCTATAAAACTAAAACTAAGGTAAAACAAACAATAAAATCAACAGTTGGGCACACAATGAACATAAGCTTATAAAAGCTAAGCATACCAAACAGGCTAAAGGGGGATCTTGCAGGCCTCAAAAAGGCTTGTCAAATAAGCTTATTAACCTAAAATAAGCCCTGAACCAATGAGCCAGCTTATAGAGCTTCTCAAAAAGCTAAAGAGCTCAAGAGAAGACCCACTGATAAACTCAGTGAGAGCTTGTGAAGCAAGCTTACTGAACCAAATAACTTGAACAACCAGTCCACAAGGGCAAATACTAGGGCAGATTAAGCTATAGAGAAATAAGCAAAAGGGAAAAAACTACAGGCACATTCAGCAATACAGTACTAGTAGCTCTATAAATCAACAAGAATCAATCCAAGAGTTCAAACATTAAGCAAGATATAGCCAAAAGAAAAAGGGTCAGAGAGGGTAAAAGCCTGGGTGCAGGGCATGTGAGTGAGCAAATGGGCAACTTTGCAGCCAATGTTTGATGAGCAAACAAGCTTCAAACTCAAATTTTCTTGTTGAAATGAGTTTGCAAGCAACAAAATGACACAAATCAATAATTGAAATCTATTTCCAAGTTCTAACAAATCCTGTGCATCATCTAGAAGTTGTGGCCATTTTGACAGTTATACATTTGACTTTTTGATGTTTTTGATGAACCTTGACCCAAATGAATTTCAATTGATCCCAATAGAATCCAGATGATATTTTATGATTATGTGAGACCTATTTAAGCTAAAGGGAACAATAATTTACCTAAACCTAAGGTTTTGGAACTTGATTTGTCCTTCTGTGAACACAACTCCCACATAAATCCAAAGTTGACTTTTCCCCAAAAGAACACCAAGTTTTCTGACTTAAACTGCATAAGTTAATCTATTAGAGACTATTTAAATTAAAATTACCCTATCAATCTTACTAAGTAACAGGTTTGTCCTATTAACCAAACACCCCTTTACATGAAACTGTTTTATGGTTTTCAAATCAGATGACCCATTTGACCATAGTTTTCGAAGGAGAACTACTTAATAAGCTATGTTGACTATATTTAAGCAGATTTTAATTATAAATAAGCATTAGATTTAACCACTACAGATTATGCTATTATGATGATTAATATGCAAACTAAGCTACTAACAGATAAAGCAGATGAAAACTAGCTAATAAATACTAAATGATCTCAAGTAAACAAAATAAACATAAAATCACAGAAGAACACTAAGTATAAGCAATGATAAGCTAAAAAGCAATTTTACTCTAAATAGTGAAAGAAAATGAGACTTACAACCTGTCCATGCTTAAAATTAGAAGCAAACAGAAGGATGAGAGAAATGAGCTCATAAAAGTATGCTATAAGTGCCTAAGATCTTTATCTTCTTCATTCCATCAGCTCAAATTCTTATCTCACCATACCTTGACTTTATGGAGAACTATTGCTAAATCAGTAAATACTGAACAATAAACTCACCAATAGCTATATGAAGCTATAATGAGCATCAGTAAACCAAACTTAAGCTTAATGAAGCTTATGAACCCTACCTAACCATATTTTTTATTTTTCAAATATTTCTCTTATTTTTTATATTTTTGAGATTTTAATGTGAACCTTGTTTGAAAGTCTCCTGAGCTAATAAAAGCTTATGAGAAAGCTTAATGAGCTCAAATAAGCAGTGAACAACCACTTCTAACATAAATTATACTAAAAGAAGAATTTCACTAAAAATTGCAATGTCTGAATTCAACAACGAAACTTGATAATTTGATTGAATAAACTTCAAGAAATACACCAAGTAAGCTAAAAATTCAGTTTACAAAGACAAATGATGACTAGATAATTAATTCGACATTACTAAAATAAGCTAAAAACTACACTCCTCTTCAACTGCTACAATGCACCCTTTTATAGCACTTTTTAGGGTTTAGGGCACCCCTTTGTCTTTTCCCAGCATTAATCTCAGCCTTTGGATGATCAAAGTTTAATCTGGACCACTTGTAAGTTTTGGCGCCAAAAGCTAATCATGGAAATTAGCTGTGATAACTTGTTCTGGTGGATTAGTTTTGGACTAAGGTGATTTGGAGTGGGGTGAGAAGGTACAAGGTGGGTGATGTTATGATGGTGGAGGGTGGTGTGTTGAAGCGAAAATCCAGGGAAGGATTGCCAGGGTGGAGGGATAAGGTGGAGGTGATGTGGAAGGGGGGAAAAAGGAGTTATAATAAACGGGGGTTTATTATATTTAGGTTTTGGGCCGGGTAAGTGTTTTGGGCTGGGAGTGGAGATGGGCCAGGGAAAAGGTTGGGTTGTGGGTGTGTTGGGAGTTATAAGGTTGGCTGGTTTTGGGTTTAGATTAATAAAGGGGTCCGTTTGGTTTTTTGTAAGTAACAAGGACCAATGGTGTAATTTAGCTAAAGATGGGGGCTGAAAGTGTACATTTTCCAAAGTTATCAAAGGACTAAACTTGCCAACCACCAATAACACAAGGACCATAAATTCCATTTTTGCACTTTTAAAATCCCAAGGACCATTTTTGTAAATTTCCCAAAGTTCAGGGACCAAAACTGTAATTTGCCCAAAGAATCATTCAAGGACCATTTTTTGACATTTTAGAATATTTCAGGGACCTTGAATGATAAAACTCCACAATTTTGAATTCCAGGGACTAGTTTTGTCAATTTTTGAAAGTTGGGGGACTGAAACTGCCAATTCTGCAAACTTTGCTTGTTTTTCATTTGTTTTTAAACATTTTGCATTTGAGACACATAAAACACGATCCTTGGGTATTTTCATCATTTTGATGCATTTTTGCGTGTTTTCAGATGTTTTGCGTTTCAGATTTGACCAAAAATGATGAGTGTTTGCGCACTCATCAATCCCCCACACTAAACTATTGCTAGTCCCTAGCAATATTTTATGAAAACTTGATGGATTTTAAGTCTCTTTACCAAAAGCCATCACTTCTGGAGTAGCCGAATGTTTAAGTTCAAGTAAGAACCATGGTACACCGATAACCGTGTGATTTTGAGCAAATCACCAGCTTTCAACGGATTTGATTAGTCTTTACCAGAAGCCGTTTGCTTCTGGACTAGCCAACTCTTAGATAAAACATAGTTATTATCTTTGGTGAGCTGATTACCAATTATGGTTTTTCCAACGCCTTTACCACAAGCCATAATCTTGCGGGCTAGCCAACTCTTCACTATAAGATATGGTGAGTCGATTACCATACAATTTTTGGCAAATTGTCAGCCGTAAACGGATTTGATGTATCTTTACCAAGAGCCGTTTGCTCCTGGATTAGCCAATCCTTTTGTCGGTTAGACATGGCGGACTGATAACCACAAAAATTTTGAAATAAAGTGAAAAAAATTTTTGAAAATTTTTGGCCAAAAACGGGGGTACTAGATGGTATAATGTGATAAATTTCGCTAGAATTTTTCCCCCCCACACTTAGAATTGAATATTGTCCTCAATATTCAAAGTCCCGGCTATTATGCCGAATCCTTGAATGGGAAAAACAATATTCTAAGCTAACTGCGGAAATATTTTTCACTTTATTTATATTATTCATACAATCATACTTTTTTTTTTTTTTTTTTTTTTTTTTTTTTTTTTTTTTTTTTAAAATTTACATATATACATTGCAAACAGCTGCAGGGGATGGCCACTCCCCCACACTAGGGTGGTAGAAAATAGAAAGAAGTCAGAAATATGGGTGAAAACCCATATGTTGTGCTACTGTTTTTTTTCACCGAGTCGCTAGCTTGACTCGATCCCCGAATTCATTGGTTCTTGGGGAAAGTTTGGAGATCCGGGACAACCATGGATGGTATGTCCTCTCCAAAGTAATGCTTCAAACGATGCCCAATCACTTTGAAATTAGGTCCGTCATTTTGAGACAACTCGACGGTACCATATGGATAAACCTTAGCAATAGTAAATGGTCTGGTCCAACGGGTTTTTAATTTTCCCGAGAAGATCTTTAATCTTGAGTTGAAAAGAAGGACTCGATCACCCACGTTAAAAACGCAGTTTTTGATTTTGGAGTCATGAATCTTCTTTGTCTTTTCCTTGTAGATCAAAGAGTTCTCGTATGCCTGATCAAGAAGTTCATTTAATTCATTCATTTGAACTTTTCTGTGATCACCCGCAGTTTGGATATCGAAGTTTGCATGCTTGAGGGCCCAATAGGCTTTATGCTCAAGCTCGATCGGTAGATGGCATGCTTTCCC
Organism: Artemisia annua; assembly: GCA_014162995.1. Classification (NCBI taxonomy): domain Eukaryota; kingdom Viridiplantae; phylum Streptophyta; class Magnoliopsida; order Asterales; family Asteraceae; genus Artemisia; species Artemisia annua. The sequence continues at coordinate 117,359 of LBNU01025742.1, read as the reverse complement.
GTACACAAGCTTGTAAGGCGTACACCCGATGGGTGTTTTGTAAGCCGTACGAAAAGCCCAGAGTGCGTCATCTAATTTATCCGACCACGATGCACGATTTTCACCAACCGTTCTTTCCAAAATTCTTTTAATGCCTCAATTGGAAACTTCAACTTGTCCACTTGTTTGAGGGTGGTACGCAGTAGAAAGACGGTGAGTTACACCATACTTTTGCATGACTTTGTCGAATTTGTCATTACAGAAATGCGTACCACGATCACTAATTATAGCACGTGGAGTTCCAAATCGAGCAAAAAGAGCTTTCAAGAATTTTACAACAACTCGGGCATCATTTGTGGGTAAAGCTTTCGCTTCAACCCATTTTGACAAATAATCAACCGCCACGAGTATATACTTGTTTCCATGAGATGACGGAAATGGCCCCATAAAATCGATGCCCCATACGTCAAAGATTTCACATACTTGAATTGCATTTTGTGGCATTTCATTCTTTTGTGAAATATTCCCGTGACGTTGACAAGCGTCACAGGATCTGACTAACTCTTGGGCATCCTTATAGATCGTGGGCCAAAAGAAACCGGAATCAAACACATTTTTGGCGGTGTAGTTTGGATTATGGTGGCCCCCCGTGGGACCGGCATGACAAGCCTTGAGAATTTCAGTGGCTTCCTGCCCATAAACACACCGCCTGATGACTTGATCGGCACAGATTTTAAACAAGTAGGGGTCGTCCCAGAAATAATGTTTGACATCTTTAAAGAATTTATTTTTCTGTTGGGACGACATCCCTTTCCTTATGAAGTTACCCGCATGGTAGTTTGCAAAGTCGGCAAACCATGGGGTAGTCGAGTCTCCACGAAAGGCAACCGCGTTGAGTGTCTCGAGAGGAAATGTTTCATTGATTTCCTTTTTCTCGGACACATCTTGATGAGGGTTTTCCAATCGGGACAGATGGTCAGCAGCTAGGTTCTCAGCTCCTTTTTTATCCCGAATGAGGATATCAAATTCTTGTAGGAGGAGAATCCAACGGAGCAATCTCGGCTTTACATCTTGTTTAGCAAAGAGATATTTTAGAGCCGAGTGGTCCGTATACACCACGCATTTGGTCAATATTAAGTACGGCCGAAACTTCTCAAACGCATACACCACGGCTAATAATTCTTTTTCCGTTGTGGTGTAATGTGTTTGAGCTTCGGTCATGGTCTTACTTGCATAATGGATTGGCTGAAAGTATTTGGTTTTGCGTTGCCCCAGGACTGCACCGATAGCAAAATCACTTGCATCACACATTAGCTCAAATGGCAAGTCCCAGTTGGGGGCAACGAGAATCGGTGCTTCAGTAAGCTTTTTCTTTATTGTTTCAAAAGCTTCGATGCACTCGGGTGAGAAGATAAAAGGAGCATCCTTCTCAAGGAGATGGGTCAAAGGCCGGGCGATTTTAGAAAAATCTTGGATGAATCTACGATAAAATCCGGCATGACCCAAAAAACTCCTAATACCTTTAACGGTAGTGGGATGAGGTAATTTAGCGATGACATCAACTTTAGCTTTGTCAACCTCAATCTCGTTTTTTGAAATCTTATGGCCAATAACAGCATATTGTGAGGACTCCTTCTAATTCGCGCCAAGGCCGTTCCTAATCGGATACCCCGTAAGGAGCTTACACGGGCACAACTAAGTACACCCACGATTAGGTGAGTCGCTGGAGATCACCCCACGACTGTAGACCGTTTGATGCCATCGTAAACACTAAGCGTAATCCACAAGGAATTACCGAAGTGACCTGCTGTCAGGGCTGTTTGATGTTGACCCTGGCAGGATTTCCGTTCAATCATTTGAGAAATACCTAAGTAAATCCCTCATGAACGTTCTAGGCAGATTGCTAAGATCTGCGAAGGACTCGATAATTTACAGTTGGTGTTCATTGATGTAAGACAACCAATGTAAGATTACTAAGTGTTCCTAAGAGATCTTTGATGTGTCTCGTGGCTCTAGACTCAATTAGTGCAACTTATGGTTTCTTATGCGGAGATTGGGGCAGGGTCTCCTGTTTCAATATCAACCAACTCTAAATAGAAGGTCGATAGATTACAACGGTTCCCCGTGAGAATGCAACAAGCATCTTTTGAGAGATACTCGAGTGGCTAGAAGGTTAAAGTGCATGCGTCACTGGGTCCATGACGTCTTTTATCTTCAATACCGGTGTCGCCTTAGCAACAACTAGTAGCAACAACTAGTAGCATATGAATCGAATCATACCTAAGGACTTCTAAATACTAACTATTGGTGATGTCCTTGGGTAGATCCCTCCGGCTTAGGCGGATCATAGGACGGTTATTCCTAACCTTAGTCACCTTATAACACCATGACTATCCTAGTGATGCCTTTCGAAACCATTCATTTGAAAATCTCTCAAAGTGTTTGTGAATAAAAGACATTTTATAACACTTTGAGAGTTTTATTTTCTTATGAAATACTCCCCCTCCACATGTGCTTATGAATATTTTGCGGAAAAATAACACATGCGGGAGAAGTTTGCAATTTAGAATTGATCCGCTCTTAATAGACATGTACCCGAGGGACACGGTTACGTTGCTTAGTTAAAGGGATGCATTGTCAGTTTTTAGGTGACAACTAGCCCTAATAACTACCTTAAAGTTGTAAACATTCCATAAAGGAAGTTAGACCCGTCAAAGTAACATCTAGAAAGAGTTTCTCGAAACGGTACAATCTACTCGGATAAATCCTTTCGAATACTAACGGTTTTCGTTTCGTCAATTCTTGGGTCAATTCTGAGTCGAGCTCGAGTAAGATACAACTTTACCACATCATATTTTGATCATTTTCTTCTTCTCCCCCTCAAAAATAGCATATTA
>LBNU01025742.1:90725-114440 GCA_014162995.1 Artemisia annua | reverse complement strand
AGAGAACGATCAATCCCCCGGTACTTGCCACTACACTATACTACATCGGTCAGGTACACTGCCTGGTGGGGATTGTAAGCCTCTTGAGATCCCTTGAGAGGTAAAACAAAGTGCGTAAGCAATCCCACGCGCATCAATTTCTCCTCAACTAATGTCTATGAGTATGTATGAATCCCAATTCCTTGATGTGGACCTCATTTTTAAAGCAGCGATTCTCGAGAAATGACATAAAACTACTTAGCGTCTTAATTTGGTATCTTTATCGGAATAAAAAGTTATCGAAACGAGAAACCATGAAGAAATTCATTTCTCAACAAAAATAAAATAAATAGAGGAAAATAGGAAAATGGGAGCAAGAGGTTATTACATAATTAACTTCCATGGGTAGTGTTAGCATTTTACAAAAACTTTTGCACAAGGGTTTTTAAACTTAGTTGTGTGTTGGGTCTATTAGATTTGATGATACAAAACAAGAAAGAATGAAACATGAAGGCTTAAAGTGACAAGATGGGAAACTACAAAAAGATGGAGAATTTGGAATATTCTAGAAGATTTACTTAAAAGATTTAGTTTCCTAATTGTATTATGATTCCTCTTGTAAACCCTAGATGTCTCTAGTATATAAAGAGACATAGGGTCATTAGTTTTATTAAGTACGTACAAGATGTAAATATCAAAGGTGTGTGTGTGTGGGAACCTAGGCGTAGGAATTTGGGAAACGCCTAGGGTTTAGTTAGAGTTAGTTGGTTAGTCAGCCTCAAGGTCGTTCTACCTTGATCAAGTAGGATTGGGGCTGTAAATTATTAAGTGTTAGAGATTATGAATGTAAAACCTTGTTCATAATAATGATTGATTCTATGTTTGAATATTCCGCCTTCATTATTATGCGTTCCTAGATATTGTTAATATTAGACCTCGTCTAAGAGTCTTAAACGATCCAAGAAACTATTTTTGACCACGGTTTTAGTTTCTATATGTGGTATCAGTCGCCGGGGGGAAATTCTACATAAGAAGAACGATTACTGATCCAGTGAAGTTTGCAGTGATGGCCACTTTTTACACATCATCCAGTAATCCAAACAAGAAGGTAAAATTATGTGTTACCTCCAAACAAGAAGGTAAAATTATGTGTTACCTGTCATGCTTCTTATCAAACCTTGCTTAAAGATCTTGAACTTGAAAAAGAGAATCATAGAACAACTAGGGCTGAGAAACTAGGATATATATTTACTCTAGAAGAAGTAGAAGCTAAAGTTCTTGTTTATAAAGAGAATGAAGAAGCTTGGACAGTTAAGTACAACCAACTAGAGTATCAATTAAAATTAAGTGATTGGAAGTTAGGTTGTAAGATATCAGAAGTTGAAAAGCTCACCAAGGAAAGGGATGATCTTTTACAAAAACTTGCTAGTTGGAATGAATCTAGTCAATCTAGTGAATCTGTGAAAAGTGAAAGTTTAGGTTAGAAGAATGATACACTAGAATCACCTACACAAACTGATAAGATTGATAGGCATAAGGTCATCATTGAAGATTGGGTTGAACGTTATGATAAAGTAGTTCCTGAAGGTTTTTCAAAGGTTAAAAAGAAAAAGAGCTTGAAGTCTGTAAAGTTTACTGAACCTTTAGAAACCAAACCTGTTAAAAGTCACAAAAATTCTAATAAAAACCCTAGGAAAAACAACAATAGTCCTATAGGTAATCAAAGAAACTGGAATGGGATGATAACTCAAAAACTAGGGAAGAATTTTGAGTTTCAGAATAAAGCTTGCTATGTTTGTGGAAGTTTTGATCATCTGCAGTATACATGTAAACACAAGAAACCAGTTAGTGATCAAAAGCAGGTATGGAACAACTCAAGGAGGATTAACCATAGGAATTTTTCACGAGATTCTAAATATCCTCAACAAAGAAGGTCTTTTAACCCATCAGCAGTACTTACTAAACAAGGATTAAAACAACTTGCTAAGCCTAAAGTGACAAGATCAGTACTTTCTCAAAGTACTGATAGGTTATCTCAAAGTACTGCTCGGCCAAAAGAAAGAACTACTAGGCTGAAATCCGAGGTTAATGTTATTAAGGCTTCAGCTAGATGGGTTTGGAAACCTAAACAAGAAGAATTAGATGTTTCTGAAAAGAAGAATCCATCAAAGACCTTAACACGATATGATTATGTTGATGCTTATGGAAGATTCAAGTCTATTCTGGCTTGGGACTTCAAAAAGCATTAATTCTTAATGTGTTGTGTGCATAGTAATTCACAGAAAGTGGGTGATTGAGAATTGCTATGGTGTATGGTGTTCGTGAACATGAAGGTTTATGGTGTTTATTCAAAGTATTGCTTCTTGTCGAGAATATGAGATGTTGCTAGTGAAAAACACAGGTTTGTGCTTCATACGGGATTATATATGAGTATTCTTGTATAAGTACAAGTATTGGTTGCTAAATTAAGGGGAAGTGACTATGGATTGTTAAAGTACTGCTTGTTTCAAATTGATAGATTTAGCAACACTACAGCAACAAAGGGAGTGTCATAAAAGGTCATGGGAGGAAGGAGAACATGGAATAGCAACAAATTTTATGACAATTTGTGACAGATTTTGTGTCACTAATTAGCGATTAGTTAGTTGGGACGTTTGTGTACGTAGTGCTCGTGTTGACCGACATGTCTTGCAGTTTCGGGTAACACATGGTTTGATTTCTCGGATGCTTTATGGTTATTATTTTTGAGAATTCAAGAGCAAGTTAATATAAATTTCAGGGGAAGTGTATACAAGTTGCTTATCTTCACAGATTCCCTATTCGATGATTACAAAAAGGGGAAGGAGTTAACATGAAGATTATTTGCAGCTTATTTATGTGTGTTTGTTTCATTCACGGAGATGATTACATCTCAACTTCTCTATTTAAGGGGAAGTTCGTACACGACTTTGTTTATTTTGTCATCATTAAAAAGACAAAATAAATACAAGAATGAAACAATGGGATTGAAGATTATCATCATTGAAGATTGCTGAATTCATGAAAATAGTTTTGTAATATCAAATAGGGGAAGATTGTTGGGCCATATACAATTGTGTATATGTGATTTGATACAACAAAACTACATATGCTTCAATGAAGATAATTGAATGACTAAATATGCATAATGAAGATTCTACAAGCTGATGGAGTATATGCAAAATACTTATCTTTATTAAAGATATCAGATGATCTTGCATAGAAGATTACAGAAGATATTGATTTACTTGTAGGTTAAGTTTGTAACCCTAGCACCTCTATTATATAAAGAGATGACAGGCACGTAGTTTAAAAATAAGAAATATACACACAAACATACACGTCCCATATATTATTTAGTTCATAGCTTCAAGGTTGTAAAACCCTATCAATATTAAGGGTGATCGTATTAATAATATTGAGGCTTAGTTTATTATTATTGTGTTCTGCTATTCTTATTGTTCATGTTCTTCTTAGCCTTACTGAGTAGATTCCGCATACTCATTAAAATTACAGGTAGAATTCCACTTAGTACTTTTGTAATTGTTCAAGATTGCTAAACCCTTTATAAGTTAAAGGTTAAAGATCCATACTACAACAACTGTCTACGAATTGGAATCTACATGAATTGTTGGGCCATATACAATTGTGTATATGTGATTTGATACAACAAAACTACACATGCTTCAATGAAGATAATTGAAGGACTAAATATGCATACTGAAGATTCTACTAGCTGATGGAGTATATGCAAAATACTTATCTTTATTAAAGATATCAGGAGATCTTGCATAGAAGATTACAGAAGATATTGATTTACTTGTAGGTTAAGTTTGTAACCCTAGCACCTCTATTATATAAAGAGATGACAGGCACGTAGTTTTAAAATAAGAACTATACACACAAACATACACGTCCCATATATTATTTAGTTCATAGCGTCAAGGTTGTAAAACCCTATCACTATTAAGGGTGATCGTATTAATAATATTGAGGCTTAGTTTATTATTATTGTGTTCTGCTATTCTTATTGTTCATGTTCTTCTTAGCCTTACTGAGTAGATTCCGCATACTCATTAAAGTTACAGGTAGAATTCCACTTAGTACTTTTGTAATTGTTCAAGATTGCTAAACCCTTTTATAAGTTAAAGGTTAAAGATCCATACTACAACAACTATCAACGAATTGGGTCTACATGTGGTATCAAAGCCTGGGGCTCTTGATATCTAGGATTTACAAGGTTGTAAAGTCGATTGTTAAACGTTTTAAAGTCGTGATATGCTGTTGTGATCATTCTACTTGGCGTCTTTTGCAAGAGGTATGGTGAAAGTGATTTAATTATTGTATCTACCTCGCACTACATAAATATTTTTGTCGGCTTGTATATTCAAGATTCGAACGTTGATGATTGATAAAACCTCGTACTGTTTTTCTTTATTAATTGGACGGTGGCATACAAGTTTTATTGGTTGAATCTCTAATTGTTCATGTGCTTGTTGGACCTACAAACGAGTATAATAAACAATTGGAAGTTGGTTACTCGATTTATTTAATGAAGATATCGTCTTGTGCAAGAATGAGAAGAGATTTAATTATCATTATTGAGAGTCGGTGGCAAGTTGCGTATAATATATATCGCAGATAAGTGGATAACAAGTTATTGTAGGTCGGTGCTAATTATTCTTGGAGCATGATATTATTGACCACAACATGGGTCAGCCTAATATTCTTAAGTTCGTTTCTTGTTTCTGCTGCCATGTGTCAAGACAAGTTGAAGTTTTGGTATAATGATGTTATTGTTTTATCCTCGTAACTGCTTTATTCATAATTTAATCATGGATCTATATGGTATTATTATCAAGAATGATTAAAGCAGATTTGTCATCTCTCGAATTAAAGTACTGCTTGTATACTCCAAGTAAGGGTTATTCGGATTATGAAGTTCAAAGGAGACAAGCAACAGCAGTTGGTTATTGGTTTGATAACAGATTGGAGCATGATATGGGATGATTTTGTTTAAAGTAATGCCCTCGACACAAAGTACTGCTGCAAATTTTCTCAAAGTACTGCTTCCCTAATGAAAGTACTGCTATGTATTTTTAAAGTACTGCTGCTGCGTTTGGCGTTTGAAGGTACTGTTCATNTGATTTATATAGTTTTCATAGGTCAAGGGGTGGATGGACGAAGACCTAGTTAACTATCACTTAAAGGAGATACATTGTAGTACTCAGTGTCACACGAAGAAAGTCGATGTGGATAAATTCAAGAGATTACATAGAGATTTATTTCAGCTACACCAAATTCTCTATATCGTTCTTCAATCAACAATAGTGCAAGCTTAAGTAACGAGTTTGGGATATTTTACTTTGGTTTCAAGTTTGGTATATCAAGTTTTCTCCATCAGTAATCATTACAAGGAGCTTACAGATTTGAAGAATCATAGAGATGATTAACACATTGATTTAAGGGGAAGTATTTTATCATGTGTTTTAATCATTTGATGTACATGCACCACTCAAGGGGAAGTTTTCAATTCGTTCACTATTTGTTGATAACAAAAGGGGAAGAAATCTTGGAGTGGCATAGCATAGTTTAAGGGGAAGACAAGATTGTTTCATTCATGGTGAAATTCAATTATCTCAACTTTTCTACTTCGTCTAGGGAAGTTCGTACAAGAAGGTGTTTGTTTTGTCATCATCAAATAAGGGAATATTGTTGGGTCTATTAGATTTAATGATACAAAACAAGAAAGAATGAAACATGAAGGGCTTAAAGTGACAAGATGGGAAACTACAAAAAGATGGAGAATTTGGAAGATTCTAGAAGATTTACTTAAAAGATTTAGTTTCCTAATTGTATTATGATTCCTCTTGTAAACCCTAGATGTCTCTAGTATATAAAGAGACATAGGGTCATTAGTTTTATTAAGTACGTACAAGATGTAAATATCAAAGGTGTGTGTGTGTGTGGGAACCTAGGCGTAGGAATTTGGGAAACGCCTAGGGTTTAGTTAGAGTTAGTTGGTTAGTCAGCCTAAAGGTCGTTCTACCTTGATCAAGTAGGATTGGGGCTGTAAATTATTAAGTGTTAGAGATTATGAATGTAAAACCTTGTTCATAATAGTGATTGATTCTATGTTTGAATATTTCGCCTTCATTATTATGTGTTCCTAGATATAGTTAATATTAGACCTCGTCTAAGAGTCTTAAACGATCCAAGAAACTATTTTTGACCATGGTTTTAGTTTCTACATTGGGAGTATAAAATGAGAATGATGATTACAATTCCCTGGAGACACCCAGTTTGCGTAAATCCCGTTCCAAGATGCCATTTTTGAAAATCAAGCATGTTATATATTTCTGTCTTGTTTAATTTCTTACATTTAATAAAAAGTCAAAACGGGATGATCTTGGTAACTTGGTATCCTTTCGCTACTTTAGATGATTGGATTGCTAGGGACTAGCAATAGTTTAGTGTGGGGGATTGATGAGTGTGTAAATACTCATCATTTTTGTCCCAATTAAACTACGAAAATGACTGAAAACACACAAATATGCCCCATAATACTACAAATATCCTTGGATTGTGTTTTTATGNCCGTTCCAAGATGCCATTTTTGAAAATCAAGCATGTTATATATTTCTGTCTTGTTTAATTTCTTACATTTAATAAAAAGTCAAAACGGGATGATCTTGGTAACTTGGTATCCTTTCGCTACTTTAGATGATTGGATTGCTAGGGACTAGCAATAGTTTAGTGTGGGGGATTGATGAGTGTGTAAATACTCATCATTTTTGTCCCAATTAAACTACGAAAATGACTGAAAACACACAAATATGCCCCATAATACTACAAATATCCTTGGATTGTGTTTTTATGTGTTTCAGGTACAAAAGGATTGAAAACAGATGAGAAATGGAGCAAAGTTTACAGAAATGACTATCAGTTCCTCAACCTTCAGAAAGTGTCAGAACTGGTCCCTGGAGATTTACTTTGAAGAAAACTCATCAAAAGCCCTTGTGAAATCAAAGATTGACAATACTGGCCCCTGGATTATACTTTGGGATTTTGGCAGAATTGGTCCATGGATTTTCAAAAAATACACACTTGGTCCTTGTGATTTAATAAGCTAAAACAAACGAACCCTTGTTATTATTTAAACCCAACAAACAAATCCAACCCACCCTGGGTTATAACTCAGGGTCAAACGGTCAACTCCCCTTCCCTCCCAAACTACCTTCACTGCTCCTATACCACCCCTGCAATACCACCAATCAATCCCACTTTCTCACCCACCATTCACCAACTCTTCCCACTCCAAACACTAGATACCAAGGTGCATTAATTGCTTCTTCTCTGCTCCAAGTTAACCAAAACCAGTTGTAATATTTTCTTTAGTTCCAAAAATCCAATTCAAGGGCCAGGATTAATCTCAGTGATCCAATGGCCAATTTTATTGATGGGATATGTTCAGAAGACTAGTGGGAACCCAAAAAGTCATTATAATGATAGAAAGAAGGACATAGGAAAAAAAATAAGTAGTTGTAGCTTAGTGTAATAATGTCGTTTTAGTTAATTTTCCTTTTCAATGTAATAGAAACCTAAATTAATAAGTAATTCAAGTTCCAGTTATTCATCTCAGTTTTTGCCAATAATTGCTTAATTTCTCATTTTTATTTAAATTTTTTTTAAAGTAATGTTTTACTGCTCTAATAAGTTTCATTAAGCATCTTTAACTCACTGGAACCTTTAAATCTCAGTTTAGTTCAAGTCTTATTCAAAAACTCAAAAATCTCAAAAATAGCTTAAAAATCAAAAATAAATAAAAAAGCAGAAGAGAGGATGGAAGATGCAAGGAGCTTGGTTGATATTAGATGACTATGGTTTTAGAACCTCAGGGGAGGTGTTAGGACAGTTGTGGTTCCTTGGTTCATGTTCTGTGCTTGGAAAGCCTTTTGTAAGCAATTTCCTCAATTTTTGCATTTCTACTGTACAATAGCTTATCACTGCTTATTTGCGTTTTTCAGTATTTATTTGGTGTAGTGGAATGATTCTATGTTGTTATAATGTATGCTTGTTTATGGGAATCTTTTGTGGCTCAGTTTTTAAATATCACTGTGGAAATGGCTTGTTAATGGTTAATGGTATTTTGATATTATCAATGGTGTTTTTTGTGTTAAGATCAGCTTATAACATCACCATAAGTACTTAATGATCAGTTTCATGGTCTATAACCTTCTTTTACTTTGAAAATCACATTTTCAATCATTTTAGGGAGTGTTTGGATTTACTGTCTTATCTGTGTTCCAGGGGGCTTTTGTTGTTGTTGTTGTTGTTGTTGTTTGTTGAGACAAGTCACAATAGGTCTTAATAGGTCATGTAAGTCATAAAATCTATTGCTCATTCAGTAAAAAGTCAAAAATCAAGTTTTTATCACCATTTCTCATTCACTGTTGAGATTTAGGTTGCATAATCATGCATTTAGGTGCATAAGTAGTTGCTTTAGCTTATTTAAGTCTCATTCTTGCTTATAATATCATATTCAGCCATTAGATTAGGATTCAAGTTCATTAAAGTCAACTTAGTTCATAAAAATCAAAAAGTCAAAAAGTTTTCAACAGCAGAAAAATCTTTTATTTTTCTTTTCTTCAATTTTCAACCAAATCTGATAAAATTTTGGGAAAATGTACTCTTATGTATTGTTTACTTAGCGGTATTTTTATTTTTATTTTTAGATTTTTTTACAAGGCTAAATCACCCATTTTTGGGCTGCAAAAACAAGTTTTCTACAGCAGAAAAAGTTTTTGATTTTTCATTTCATCATTTTAAGTCCTTTTTAGCTGAAATTTGGTATGTAGCGTATTTAGTAGCTTATCTAGTTATGTCATTTTTGGTTTATTTTTTTAGATTTTTTAGTAGCTTATTAGGCTATCACAGTTAAGCTATTTTGCAATTAAAGGTCATTTTCAAAGTCTGCTAAGGAAATAAGCCCATTGTAGTTTATTACTTGGGTTGTATGAGAAAAGCTTTTACAAAAAGTTTGTGTTTTTAAGTTATCTTAATTTTTGCTTTTATAAGTTTCAAGTAAAAAGCAAAAAAAAATAAAAAATAAAAAATAAAAAGCTTAATTGCTAGCTCACTATAAGCTTGCTAATATATGGTTTAGACTGCAGTTTTACTAAGTGACTTTTACAGCCTCTTTTCAGCTTCTCTAACAAGCTCATACAAGCTAATTTTGGTCTAATTTTTGGTATGCTTTTACTTTGGTAGCTTGTTCATGTATTTTTTTTTGAGTTGATAGAGTAGCTTTTAGAATTCTAGCTTGTGCAGCTTGAAAGTACCTCACTAGGCCTGTTTGGTTCTATTTGATTCATGATCAGTTAGCATGTTGATTGTTTCATACTCTTTAGCTTGTTTAAGCTGGTTTAGTCTATTGATTTGGCTTATCTAGGTTTGCTTCCGGTTAGTCTTGTTTTGCTCTAGCTTATGGTCATTTTAAATAAGCTTTTGGTTTTGCAAATTCTCTTTTTAGCTTGTATTTAACTGTTGCAAATTATGAGATTGATCTGAGCTTAATCCTAGATTTCAGAAAAATTGTTTTCATAAAAAAAAAGGTTTGTGTTTAGCTTATAAATAGATTTCAAAAGAAAATTTTCACAAAGAAAAATAGTGAGACAATTTGGCAAAAAGAAGGAATCGAACCAGGGACCTCTAGCTCACACACATAACACACAACATAACTACCAGCTGCCCTAGGGTCTTTTTCATGTGTTAGTTTACATATTTTATTTTTATAGTAGTGTTAGTTAAATAAGGTTATTTTCTTTGTTTAGCTTATTCACAGCTTATCAATAAGCTTGTGGACCTTTTTCCAATTTTCCTGGCTTTCTGTTATAGTAAAGTAGTTTTAGAAAAAATTTCATAATTTTCCAAATTAGTTTAGTATTTTTAATAATTTAAATTAGTTTAAATAGTTAATAATTAGTAATTAATTAATAATAAATAATTAAAAAGTCTAAAAAAATAATTTTCTTTTTCTTAAAATTTTCTTTTACCATTAGGTTCATAAAAAAGTAATTTTCATATCCATAGGATTTTTATTGCTCTCGTTTCACTTTTTATTTTGTACGTTTACGTTTACTTTAATTTAAACGTGCGCTTTTAAGTTTTTAAGCGTTTTTAGATTATCTGCTTTCACTTAATTGTTGATATAGCTTGTTTATGCTATTTTCTTTTATATTTCCTTAGTCTAATCACTCATATCTCTTACCCGTTCAATTTCACCCAATCAAAAAATCTTTATAATACCATTTCGCACCTCGCTGGGACTTAACGACCCGAGAAAACACTATACTCACGGGAGAATTGGCACAAGCTATATGACCTTATTTGACCAAATCCTTGGTTGATTTTGGACTGACTGTTTNTATTTTCTTTTATATTTCCTTAGTCTAATCACTCATATCTCTTACCCGTTCAATTTCACCCAATCAAAAAATCTTTATAATACCATTTCGCACCTCGCTGGGACTTAACGACCCGAGAAAACACTATACTCACGGGAGAATTGGCACAAGCTATATGACCTTATTTGACCAAATCCTTGGTTGATTTTGGACTGACTGTTTGGAGCCAGTCAGTGCCCAAATTTGCTACAGCGTAGTCCTAGGGTTGACTACGCCGTAGCCTTTGTAAAACTCAACTACGCCGTAGCTTGATAAGTGCTACGTGCGTAGATCCTCTGCTTGCACTTTCTACGGCATAGTTATTTGGGGAACTACGTCGTAGTTTCTTCAATGTTCACAGATGTTTCATTACTGTTTGATTTGGGGACCTACGACGTAGCTTTAATAGTTGCTACGCCCGTAGAAGTCTTGCTTGATAAACTACGTCGTATTCACAATGTGGACTACGCCGTAGGTCTTGGTGGACTTCATTCTGGTCTTCTGAGTGAGCTACGGCGTAGGCATAACAAACCTCTACGCCGTAGTTAGTGCAGATAGTGGATACTTGAATAATCTTCAGATAAAATCTTCCATTTCTGCGTTTTCTTCGTTCCTTTGCTCATCTTTGTCCTTAAAACAGAATATAAACAAAGAAAAGCATATATCCTTATAAAATAACACAAAAGATGAGAATATTAGGGGGAAAATAGCACTAAAATCATGGAACTATTTGATGTTATCATGCATTGTTTCTTCGTTCATTTACACTAGAATTAAGTAGTACCACTTTCACAAGTTATCAAACTAATGGTAATACTTTTATTTTTGCATAAGTTTCATTAAACTTCAAATCAACATTTTAACAACATATGTTAAAATTCAAATGTTGGCATAAATATTACGATATTTAATCTAAACATCCTCTTCATGTTTTGATGATGACAAAGATGTAAGTTACAACACATAACGTAAAGTGCTTAAGTTACTTGTGATAACAAATCATCTATACATTCATACATCAACATCCTTCGACATCTCAACGTCTCGAGTATGCTTCAACAATCACTTAAGGTATGAATAAACAAATGTCTAATACTCCCTCCGTCCCAAAATAAGTGTCCAGTGTGACTTTTCAGAGTCAAACTGGTTCAACTTTGACCTTATCTATTTTTGCGGGTGTTATATAACACTTGAAGCAAAATATATGAATTGACTGAGTTTTAAGTGTATTTATCATTGTATAATTTTTCATTAAGTATTATGTAACACAAAGAAAAATATTAAAGGTAAAAGTTGAACCAGTTTGACTCTGAAAAGTCAAACTGGACACTTATTTTGGGACGGAGGGAGTACATTTTATGATCAAAGGGATTTTATTTTGACACCACAAAATGTTATAAACATTTTATATATTTAAAGAAAAATGTTTAATTCAAAATAAATATATGAATTTAAATTTTTAACCAAAAACAGTTAAAATTTCACTAGATAAACTTTCCCCAGAAAAAGACAATTTTTCTGACCGTTTCGACAGGGCGGCCCCCTTAATTTTAAGGGGGCCGGCATGCTCCTGTTGTCAGAAATGATTCCCTATAAATACTGGTTCATTTCTGCAATTTTTCCTGACCTTTTGCACGAAAATTTTCAGTTCCAATCCTTTCCAAACATCTTTCTAAATCCTTTGATCATAAGATTATAAGCTTTTGTTTCAAGTGATTCAATCCTTCACCTCTCAAAGTGCAAGAGAAGAATACTTCTTATCATCAAGTCAAAGAAGTATTAGAGTCTAGTTAGTATTGATGTGAAGTTGTAGAAATAAGTTATGTAAGTATATGTAATAAGTAGATCAAGATGATCTTACTTAGTAGTGAGTCAATAGGTGAGTAAGAAGAGGTGTGAAGAAGTAGTAGTGTGAAGAAGTCATATACATGTGAAGAAGTAGTAGTTTTAAAAAATCATGTAGTCGGGAAGAAGTAGTGGCGTGAAGTAGTCGAGTAGTTATGAAGAAGTAGTGGTGTGAAGAAGTCGTGTGTAGAATTTGTGTAGTGACCGAAGTCGTGTCGTGAGTTTTGTCCTAGCTAGCGTTAGGACTCTTCATTTTGCTTGGTGTCGTTAAACGGTGTAAGCAAAGGTGTGTACAGTTTTCTCCGCGAAAAGGAAGCTTGTTGAGTAGTGTTGTGAACTCTCGAGTAGGTGACTCGGGGAGTGGAGTAGGGCAAGGAAGGTGTCCTTGTAGCCGAACCACTATAAATCATCGTGTCCAATTTGCATCTTCTTTCTCTTATCTCTTTACATTTATTATTGCATTTATCGCTTTATATCTATGCTTGCATATATGTGTTGGTTGTTGCTTATATTGTCATGATGATTGATTGTGTTATAGTTACAAGTTAATATTGTGATGGTGTGTATGATTATATGAGATGATCTAATAGATTATTATTCACACTCCTCATATTGAGTTTAACTTAATAGATGATTTGATACAAAACGTTTTAAGATTTTAAAAGGAAAACATATTCACATAAAGATCAACCAAAGCTTTACTCACAAAACTAAGTTTTCAAAACAAACTCAAAAGTACACATATATAATTGATCATATTGATTATATATTGTTTTCATAATAAACTCTAACATTTTATAAAACGAAAAAGAGGTAAAACTATTCAACCTCCCTTGTAGTTTTCCACAATTGGTATCAAGAGCCACGTCGCTCTAATTTTCAAAACAAATGGTTTTAAAAATTGAGTACGATCCATGTATCAAATTATTTATTAAGGAGGATTAAATACGAAAAGAGTTTTTTTGATTAACTTGTATTAGTTTTGATGTTATATACACTAATTATACTAGCTCGAAATAAAATTATGCTTAAAATAAAGTGTTATATGTTCGGTATTAAACTCAGAAAGTTTCACACATTTCCGCAAAGTTAGAAAATAATTTTTAACAAAAAATGCATTTTTGAGTATCAGATGGGCGGCCCCTTTAATTGTCTGGGCGGCCCCCTTAAATTTAATGGGTCCGCCTGTCTGATCGTCAGTTTTTCAGAAATTTTGAAAAATCATATAAAATTAACCGTAACTCCGTAGAAGTCGTGCCACCCGGCGTTTTAAAGGTAATTGAGTCTACTTTCATTTAAAAATACTTAAAAATAATCATTTCAAAGTCAAATTTGTCAGAAAGGCAAAATACTACACGGTGGTCAAAAATTTGTGTCTCGTTTTAACACAAAACTTGTATTTTACCTTTTCCTTCAATTCGGGCATTCCTAGTTGGTATATCTTTGAAAATTTAAGTATTCATACTTTTAAAATATTGATCTTTAAAATGGGGAGGAAACTATTTTCTTTCAAATAAAATCGAGCTATGTAAACATTATTGTATATAATACACAAAACGACGACAAGTACTTTTATGTGTTATGCTATATGATTATGTGAACTTCATTTTGTCTTAATTTGTTAATAGAGTACATTAGATGATTGGTGCTATTTGAATTTTAGCTAATTGTATATCTAAGCATATATGACCTATTAGTTTATAGCTAGTTTTCCGATTTATACTTAACTAGATCTTATGCTAGTTTTCTTGCGTTAGGATTGCTATATTATGCTTGCATTGCATATAGGTATAGATGGCTTAATGTTACTCAAACATCTTGTAAATGAGTTAAATCTAGTCACCTAAATATTTCAAACAATTTAATATATTCTCAACAACACACTTAAATATTTTTAACAAATTACCTTGTTTTACCTCAGGTTGTTTAAATAAGAGAAATTGAATCATTTTAAAACATTGGTAGTTATATAAAAGAAAAAGTATTTTCAAAATCTAAGTGTGTTCATTATACGTAACAACGAATAGTTTTTCACATAAACAAGACATATAACAATCATGTAATAATAAGTCAACTTTCAATCACTCACTAACCTCACTCATAAACAATCTTAGGATTAATGGAACACACTATCAAAATGTATATCTTTTTTAAATAAGTGTTCGTGAGGGTCAAGAAAGATCTTGATATTATATCAATTCATTATTCAAATTATGGTTGATATATTTATGAAATCTAATTGATATGTTTTTGAGTGTGGACAAGAAATTGGATTGTTTTTTGTTTATTTTCAAGATTATATCAAATTACAACAAAGGATATAGTCTTGAATCTACATACTCAATCACACTCGATTGATATGAAAATAACAAAATCCTTTCCAAGACGATAAAGATATGCATCGGATCATAACTCACACTTGTGAATATAATGTCATATTGAGTCTACTTGTTCAATAGTTATGTTCCAAATATTTAGCAAATATATGCATAAAATACACAATGAAGTAGGATTGACAATTTGGATGTTTCGTCCGAAATATTCAAGCAATTTACATTGTAGTACAATGGATAAATGTGTCATCTCCGAAAAATCAAACATGAGCAAACTAACAACATATGTAAACTTTGCTCACACTAAATCATCAATCCAAGCTAAAATACATATTTAAGAATAATACACACTATATATTCTATGTATTTCATTTACTTTGTAGCATGAATAGTTGTGTTACAAAATAATGCACTACATATTCACTTTTGAAATAATATAAGTTATTAGAATTATAACTTGTCACAATGCACAAACAAGTAAAATTCATCTTTTCAAATACTAGCTAAATTATGGTATATAACATTGGCAAAAATCATAGAAAATAATATTTGTTTAAGAATATTAAAATGTCTTGTTTTAATATCATTTGAAGATCATAAACTCATTTAAGATAAATAATCTTAATGAGATTCATTTTACAAGATATGCTAAGGAGCATTCTTCAATCAAACACATTTATTAAATCAAGTAATATGCCATTAAAACCAAACAACCGATAAATCATAAACAAAAGATTAAAACATTTTGTTTACTCTTATCTAAAAATTCAACACGTCTCTATTAGGATCGTGAGTAAAATATATCATCTAGATTTACCTTCATTAAAACATGATGTTTGAATCACTTAAGCCAAGTATTAGTGAACCAAGCAAACTTCATATTTGGTACCCTTCATTAGGTAAATTTAGGAACTCAATTTTTTCTAAAAAGAGAATAACTACTGGAGAATCTATTGACTAGAAATTCAATTTAACCTAATGGTTGAATTGCTTCTATGTGAGAAGTTGGGTGTGTATAACCCGTAAAAATGGTCGTGTTTAGCCTGAATCGAGCATCACTAGTAATAGTCTCATACTCATTCTCCAACTTGATTAAATGGTTCTTCCTAAATATACCTAACGCTAGTTTACTTTTTATGAACCTTGCCTATCATTAGAGTTTTTCATTCATAGATTTATGGCATCCCACATATATGATATTTCTAGATGCTTATTTGCTCTTACATGATTTGATTAAATGCCTTCATAATTATTTGCTTAGTTATTGAATGCATGTTTATTATAATAGTTATTGTCTTTCTCTAACTATTTTGATATGATATAGTTTTATACTTATTTAGGATACATAACTAAATGCCTTTACATGCTTAACTCTATATATCTCATTCATCTAGGATTATATTTCTTGCCTTTAGATTTGACACCTTTATTTCATGAGAACCTTTGTGTCACAATCCGATAGGTCATAATAGTCTCAAAATTGTCTTAAGTCTCCTAGAGTCTTCATGCATACTCACTTCCTTATTCATCACCTTGTTTCCTTCCAAACAATCCACTCCTTTGTCAATAGATTGTTAGATTGTAATCTAATACCTCTCTAAGTTGATGTGACAACTTAAATATTTCATCCGAAATGCTTGAGTATTTTTAATTGACGAAATGCAAATTAAAATGTCACTCATTGTTCATGTATATTTCTTGAGTCATGACGCTATTATAATATAGAAGTCAAACACCTTCCGTCCACCTCTTCCGCTACCATCTTTAGGAAAACCTCATAACTCATTTTTTTTTATTGTTCTTTAAACATTCGCAATATTCGAGAAGAGCTACATAACTTCATGGATGAAGTTCATTGTATGCTATCCTTCATCCTTCATGTCATTGTCAAGCTTATCACTTTCGTGTTGATGCGTCTTTATTTTTTATTTTTTTTGTTACATTTTACATCCGGATGAGCATGAACCTAAACCCAAATCACACCACTTACATATATCCTTCTACCTTAAACCTAAACCCACATCACACCACCAAACTCTCCAACATTCTTACTTCCAAGAATATACCTCCATTGGCCCAACATATTTACCCGCAATCAACCTCTTCCTTGTCAAAATTTCCACCACCAATGTGAAATGAAAAACCGAGTCATCCTTTATACTACCAATCTCGAGTCATCCACCATTTCCATGCCCTCAAAGAAACCAAAAATCAATATCATACCTCGTAAACAATAAACCTCAACCTCTAATTTCATATCATAGTGCACCTAATGTACCATCTAAAACACACTCCACCACATCTTCATCCATCAATGGATATCCCAACTCACAATTGTCTCCACCACCAAAAGTGTCACAACCACCTTCTACCCAATAAATTCATTCCATGAATATCGATCTTTCACTCGCACCCATCTTCACCAATAACTCCACCTAGTCATCTTCACAAGAAGATTCAACCATGTAACCATCTCCTACACTCTACTAAATGTGTCATCACCACTACAACTTAATTCATAAAGGTCAAACCATCTTTCATGATACATAAACCTATGTTCACCCTTGTGTCGTTCTTTGAATCAAAGGGCAGCCGTGATATCCATACACTCATAAACATGTTTGTCCATGTCATCAAAAGTCAAGTGAATTTCATTATGAAATGCGTCTTTTCCACTTTCTAACAAGTGAAGAACACAAAGAAGATATCCAAGCTTCAAGTGTTGTCGAGTCATCACCACCTCATCCAAGTGAATTTCTTTACGAAATGCGTCTTTTCCACTTTCTAGTAAGTGAAGAACACAAAGAAGATATGCAAGCTTCAAGTGTTGTCGAGTCATCACCACCTCATTTCACATATCCACCTTCGGCCGTCAACCAACAAAACACTAAAAATCCCATGATTCCCAATCATCCACCTTTGTCAAACGATATATTAGTCTAAACCATACTTGTGAACCCTTTTCAATCACCTTCCCTTTCCATCCATGCTCATCCATCTTCGTTTTTCTACGTTTAAAAAAAATGTACCATCTTCATCATCATATTCTTTTAATTCTTTTTGAGTATATATTTTGGCATATTTCGCCAAAATATGTTGGTCGATTTTTTTTTTTTTTTTTGGTTGTAATCATTGCCATGTCTTAAGCATTGGTCATGATATTTTGGATTTAGGTTGTTGCGTTCAAAACAATAATTGCATGTGTTATATTTTTAGTCCATATACCTTAGACATCCATACCTTGTTCCCCAATAAGTGTCATGCATATATCTATCATCATCATTATGTATATGTGCATTCTTTTTCAACTAACTTTGCCTTGTAGCACTCTTCCATTACTTGATTTCTTGGTGCCTCAAATAAGGGGGAGCATACACCAAGGGGAAGCATTGGCAATGTGTATTAGATCCCTATCTTTATATATTTTTGTTGCAAGAAACTAACCCTTGATGCAAGTTAAAAGTTTGCAATTTATTTGTTCAATGGATCCGCTAGATTCATGTTCTTGGTGCTTCACTTACGATGATGCAAGCTCGCCTTATACACTTTATCTCAAGGATTGAAGTGTAGTAGACGTCTCGTGTAGGAGTCCACCTTTTTGCTTCGACAAAAGGGGGAGAAGAAGTGTAAACAAGTAACTTAAAATTTTTACTATGAGTTCTAGTTTACTTAGTTTGTCATCATCAAAAATGGGGAGATTGTTGGCATAAATATTACGATATTTAATCTAAACATCCTCTTCATGTTTTGATGATGACAAAGATGTAAGTTACAACACATAACGTAAAGTGCTGAAGTTACTTGTGATCACAAATCATCTATGCATTCATACATCAACATCTTTCGACATCTCAACGTCTCGAGTATGCTTCAACAATCACTTAAGATATGAATAAACAAATGTCTAATACATTTTATGATCAAAGGGATTCTATTTTGACACCACAAATTTTATAAAATGTTATAAACATTTTATATATTTTAGAAAAACACTTTTGGTATTTAAAGGAAAATGTTTAATTCAAAATAAATATATGAATTTAAATTTTTAACCAAAAAATAGTTAAAATTTCACTAGATAAACTTTCCCTAGAAAAAGATAATTTTTCTGACCGTTTCGACAGGGCGGCCCCCTTAATTGTATGGGCGGCCCCTTTAATTTTAAGGGGGCCGACACCTATTTAAGGGGGCCGGCACGCTCCTATTACTAGAAATGATTCCCTATAAATACTGGTTCATTTCTGTAATTTTTCCTGACCTTTTGCACAAAAATTTTCAGTTCCAATCCTTTCCAAACAATTTTTTAAATCCTTTGATCATAATATTATAAGCTTTTGTTTCAAGTGATTCAATCCTTCACCTCTCAAAGTACAAGAGAAGAATACTTCTTATCATCAAGTCAAAGAAGTATTAGAGTCTAGTTAGTATTTATGTGAAGTTGTAGAAATAAGTTATGTTAGTATATGTAATAAGTAGATCAAGATGATCTTACTTAGTAGTGAGTCAGTAGGTGAGTAAGAAGAAGTGTGAAGAAGTATTAGTGTGAAGAAGTCATGTAGGTGTTAAGAAGTAGTAGTGTGAAGAAGTCATGTAGTCGGGAAGAAGTAGTGGCGTGAAGTAGTCGAGTAGTTGTGAAGAAGTAGTGGTGTGAAGAAGTCGTGTGTAGAAGTTGTGTAGTCATCGAAGTCGTGTCATGAGTTTGGTCCTAGCTAGCATTAGGACTCGACATTTTGCTTGGTGTCGTTAAACGGTGTAGTGTACGGTTTTCTCCGCGAAAAGGGAGCTTGTTGAGTATTGTTGTGAACTCTCGAGTAGGTGACTCGGGGAGTGGAGTAAGGCAAGGAAGGTGTCCTTGTAGCCGAACCACTATAAATCATCGTGTCCGGTTTGCATCTNAGTCGTGTGTAGAAGTTGTGTAGTCATCGAAGTCGTGTCATGAGTTTGGTCCTAGCTAGCATTAGGACTCGACATTTTGCTTGGTGTCGTTAAACGGTGTAGTGTACGGTTTTCTCCGCGAAAAGGGAGCTTGTTGAGTATTGTTGTGAACTCTCGAGTAGGTGACTCGGGGAGTGGAGTAAGGCAAGGAAGGTGTCCTTGTAGCCGAACCACTATAAATCATCGTGTCCGGTTTGCATCTTCTTTCTATTATCTCTTTACATTTATTCTTGCATTTATCGCTTTATATCTATGCTTGCATATATGTGTTGGTTGTTGCTTATATTGTCATGATGATTGATTGTGTTATAGTTACAAGTTAATATTGTGATGGTGTGTATGATTATATGAGATGATCTAATAGATTATTATTCACACTCCTCATATTGAGTTTAACTTAATAGATGATTTGATACAAAAAGTTTTAAGATTTTAAAAGGAAAACATATTCACATAAAGATCAACCAAAGCTTTACTCATAAAACTAAGTTTTGAAAACAAACTCAAAAGTACACATATATAATTGATCATATTGATTATATATTGTTTTCATAATAAACTCTAATTGAAGATTTTGAAACAAACATTTTATAAAACGAAAAAGAGGTAAAACTATTCAACCCCCCTTCTAGTTTTCCACAGCAAAGCCAACCTTATGCACCCCAAGTAACAATGACTCTTTAGAAGTATACATAAGAAACTCAAATGAATTCTTTGTGTCATCCCCAAGTTTATTTAGGATAGGTCTATCCAATTCAAACACCTTGGACTCATATCTTCATTTAGGAAAATATGATGTTTCAGATAACATTATGCTTAATCATGCATTTAAGGTTTGTATCTTGTGTTGGGAATTATTGAAATGACATAGAGTCATTGCTGCTGTTAGTATTTTAATAGTTCCTGCTGTTAGGTATATTATTAGTTTGTTAGGATATGCATGAGTTATATTAGGTACTGATATGCATTGATATTTTATTTATTGCTGTATTAGGGTTTCTTGCATATAAAAGAAACACACGGCTTATGCTTATTTGGACTTCAAGAAAAACATTTTTATTAGATCCATAGAGGATCATTGTTTATGAGAAAAACCTTGTGAAACTTTGATTGTTGTTATCATTATTCCGCTGTGCAAATCATTGTTTCTATAATCCTAGATTGGGCTTAAATGATTCTTCACAATTGGTATCAGAGCCGGTTTACGATCCTGGGACCTGTGGGTTATGGAAATTCTCAATTGGTATCCTCAATATTACCAAAAAGAAAGGCACTCTTCACATCCATTTGATACACCACAAATCCCATATAAGAAGCAAATGCCAAAAAGAGCCTTGCCTCAACCCTGGCAACTGGTGCAAAACCTAATCATAATCAATCCCTTCCTCTTGTCTGAAACCTTGCGCTACCAACCTTGCTTTGTTTCTGACCACAATCCCCCTAGCATCTCTTTTATTCTTGAGGATCCATTTAGTACCCATTGCATATTTACCTTCTGGTAGATCCACAAGTATCCAAACATCTTGATTCTTGAATTGTTGCATCTCTTCTTGCATAGCTTCAACCCAACTTGGATCACCAAGTGCTTGTGCAATACTGGTTGGTTCAACTTGAGATAAGAAACAAGCAAACAGACAATGTCGGATTTATTATTAGGATATAGAAACTATGATTTGCACAGCGGAATAATGATAACAACAATCAAAGTTTCACAAGGTTTTTCTCATAAACAATGATCCTCTATGGATCTAATAAAAATGTTTTTCTTGAAGTCCAAATAAACATAAGCTGTGTGTTTCTTTTATATGCAAGAAACCCTAATACGGCAATAAATAAAATATCAATGCATATCAGTACCTACTATAACTCATGCATATCCTAACAAACTAATAATAAAACTAACAGCAGGAACTATTAAAATACTAACAGCAGCAATGACTCTATGTCATTTCAATAATTCCCAACATCTTGTTAAAAGGATATTGTATATCCTATGCATCATTCTCTCTTTGCGACATAAACGGTTGTGTTACAAGAGAGTTCATTCCACCTCATTGGCTAAATGATCTTGAACAAACATCTACAAGTTCTATGAACTAGCGTATCCAATTCATCATGTCATACTTGTTTTCATAAGCATGATAATTTTATCCCATGATATCATCTTACTTGTTGAAAGATACTATTCGTATCTATTTCATTTCAAAAGTACATCATAACCAAACCTTGCTCATAATCGAGTGCAAACCTTGTGCACATCCAAGGTTAAAACTACACATCTCTAGAGCATACACAAGATCTATAAAAGTTGGTAACTTTATATACTTGTTCCAAAGAACTTTCTTGAGAACGTTCTTAACACATTCCATTGTCATACACAAACACATCTCTTGGTTTTAGATGATCAAATCACTTGCATAACACATACTTAAACTCAACATAAAAGATGTCACCTTTTAGATCATTCAACCTTAGATTCCAAACACAAAGATTAAAATCTATTGATACATATTTGTCAAATTTGATGAGGTGTAATCTAGCTAGTGAAAGCAAGAACCACGGATCGTTGTCCCAACGAGGGTTGAACTGATCTCGTCACTCAAGATCGTGAGATATGTAAAGTGAATAGGTTTTAAAAGATAATTTTGTTTTGTTTATACTACAACGACAATTTAAAAAGCGGTTAAAGTAAAGGAAAGCAATAAAGCGACACAAAATAAGTAAACAAGTAAAGAAACATGTAATAAAGCGACTAAATAAAGCGGTAATTAAAGTGCGATAAGTAATAAAAGCGGTAAATGAATTTAAAAGACAATATGTTTGCAAAGCGACGCGAGTAAGTTCAATAAGTTTGAGCTAATTGTTTGTGACGAGTTATTTTCCTTTCTCGAGATTAGTTGTCAATTAATCCTTTGAAGAGAGAATAACTCTAGACAAGTGATTTAATCGTTCTAGACTTTTCTTCTTCGAATAATTAAATCACACGTCTAAATAATCTTAACAATTATTAATCACAAATGTTTAATACTCTCACTTAACTCACAAACTCTAATCACTAAGCAAACACGTTTAAAAACTACTCAAGACTCATATTAAAAACGTAAAGCGATAAAGAAATGTAAAAGACTTGAAAACATTAAACGTAGATAAAGTTTAGAACTAAGAACGTAAAGACATAAGACTTAAATAAGATAACGACACTAAAAAGATTTTAAGAATATTTGACAGCATAACGTTTAGATTTAGTGAAAATAAAAACCTCACTCGATAAACGATGAGGAAAAGAAAAGCCTAGCTCGGCTTGAAATAAAAATGAAACTTGAAAAGAAAGAAAGAAGAAACACAAGACCTAAGTAAAATACCATACTCGCTACTAATATTGGTCCCATACTCGCGAGAAGAAATAGACCAAGCTCATACTCGCTGACTTTTGGACTGCCATACTCGCAAGGTCTCCCATACTCGCTAGTGTGTCCATACTCGCAACTAGGTTCATACTCGCTAAGCTTAAAGAAGACCTCATACTCGCAAATAACAAAGCAAACTCGCAAGAAATGAGCTGCTACTCGCTAAAAGACTCATACTCGCAATAACCATTGGTCATACTCGCTAAACTGGTAATACTCGCAAGGAACCATGATCATACTCGCAAGAATCCTTAGAGAACATCTCATACTCGCTAGCCTAACCCCCATACTCGCAAATCCCTATTCTATTTAAAATCAAACTCGCTAAAATGTAATAAAAAGGTATAAGAAACTAATTTAACGTGAGACCAAAGATCCAAACAAGTAAAATTTAATAAAGGCTTTATGAAAAACAAATTTAAAAACTAAATAATCTTGTAAATAAGCTAAATAAGCCACGACTTAGTTACAAGCCCTAGCTTATTTTATATATATATAAACATGCAAAGTTGATGGAAACTTTATAGAAGCCTTTAGAAAAGATTAAGAGGACATGAAAATAAGCTTAAAAGATTAAGAGATTTAAAAGAAAGCTTGAAAAGAACTAAAATAAGCTAGAAATAAGACATGAAATAAGCTTGTATTAAAAATAAAATTACACTAATGCACAAAATAAACTAAGACTACTCCTACCTTCCCCTACTCCTAATTCCTAATGCTTTCAAATGAAGCTATCCAAAGATATTTATCATG
>LBNU01025742.1:65898-80750 GCA_014162995.1 Artemisia annua | reverse complement strand
CTATAGTCCTTGTAACTCGAGGTATTGTGTTGACGATTCTTCCAAAGGTCTTCAAAGATGTAAAAAGTGATCTCTTGCTCGGATTTGTGAAGCTTATTGTGATAATTAGCTTTGAACTTCGATTAAGCATCTCTTTCGTTTTCTCGAGCCTTAAAGAAATAACTTTGTCATCACGGGCTTTACTTAAGCAAATTTCATCTTCGGCTTCAATTTTAAACTCTTTTCCAAATCTCGTGCTCGTTTAGGGCTTTTTGGTTGGTTTTTAGGCCATTTATGTAATATCCTTTCCTGCACAGTCACAAACACAAAAACACTATATCTTTGGCATTTCACGTTAGTTTTTGGTCTTTATATCACTTAAACTAAGGTCAAAAGTATGTGTAAAATAGCACATATCAACGTGTATTCTAAAAGTCTTCAAAGATATAAAAACGATCACTTGCTCATATTTGGAAAGCTTCTTCTTATAAGTCTCTTTCAATCATCGATTAAGCGTTTCATTCATCTTCTTGAACTTTTACGAAATAACTTTGTCGACTTGGGCTTTTCTTAAGTAGATATCATCGTTGACTCGACTTTTTGACACTTTTCCACATCTGGCGCTCGTTTTAGGCTTTTTGGTTGATTTTCATGCCATTTATGCAATATCCTTTCCTGCACGATCACAAACACAAAAACACGATATCTTTGGCGTTTAACGTTAGTTTTTGGTCTCTTAATCACTTAAACTAAGGTCAAAAGTATGTGTAAAATAGCACATACCAAAATTCCCGTGTAAAATATGACATCTTCATCACCTTAGCCTTAATAGATATAGTTGAGTCTCATCAAATCATGTATTGGTGAATTATCATCTTTATATACTTTAACAGACAAAAATAGGAATTCCTATCTTTCAGACATGAGAATGACTACTGGAGAACCTATTGCACTAGAAACTCAATTTAACCTAACCATTAAATTGCTTCCTGGAGAGAAGTTGGGTATGTGGAATCACCCGAAAA
The DNA here is from genome assembly GCA_014162995.1 of Artemisia annua. Classification (NCBI taxonomy): domain Eukaryota; kingdom Viridiplantae; phylum Streptophyta; class Magnoliopsida; order Asterales; family Asteraceae; genus Artemisia; species Artemisia annua. The sequence goes on along the minus strand of LBNU01025742.1, from coordinate 79,746 downwards.
ATGCTCGTGTTTAGTGATGCGTGGGTTTTGCAACCTATGCACTTTGGTTTTACCTCTCAAGGGATCTTGAGAAGCTTACAACCCCCACCAGGCAGTGTACCTGACCGATGTAGTATAGTGAAGTGGCAAGTACCGGGGGATTTATCGTTCTCTCGGGGAATAGTGTCGTTAGGCTTGATAAGCTACTCTAATTACGTCTAAGGGTTGAGGGATGATTCTTTTTGTATTTTTGTATTTTATGAAAGCAAGTAAAAATCTCGGTTTTGGAAAGAGTGGGCGGAATTAGTTGCTAGCCAACTAACCCAAATATCTACTTTTGCAAATAAAATTGAATAACAAGAAAATTAAAGTGGTTGTGAAACTTATATATGAGAAATATGTGTTTACTTACATTTCCTTACTCCCTAGTTATCTTTTATATGTTAATTGGTTTGTTGTGATTATGTGGATTGATATGTGCTAAATTACACATATCTCTTACCTTAGTTTAAGTGTAGATATGACCAAAAACTAACGCGAAACGCCAAAGATATGTTGTTTTTGTGTTTATGACTGTGCAGGTAGGATATTGCTAAAAAAAATCATGAAAAGCAACCGAAAAGCCCCAAAAAGAGCACGAGATGTGGAAAAGCGTTCAAAAGAGAAGTTAAAGATCAAATTTGCTTAAGTGAAGCCCGTGACGATGTTTTCATTACTTAAGAGCTCATAAATATGAAAGAGACACTTAATCGAAGACCAAAGATGATTATCTTAGATAAGCTTCTCAAACTCGAGCAAAGGATCACTTTTATATCATTGAAGACTTATTGAAGACATGTCTACACATATTTCCTCGAAGTTATAAGGACCAANAGGAGTAGCTTAGGAGTAGTATAGATTTATTTTCATGTCTTAGTGTAAAATTATTTTTTTTCAATGCAAGCTTTAATTTTGATGTCTTAAATCTTTTCTAGCTTATTTTATGTCTTCATCTTATTGCTTCTTTACATTTTCTTGAGCTTATTTTGTGTCTTTTTTCAATCTTGCATGAGCTTCTACAAAGCTTTTACCACCTTTGCATGAATCTAAGGATTTTGTGCCTAATGAATTTGGTATAAGCTTGTTGAACTCATGGCTTATTTACTTATTTTTGAGCTTATTTTGGTGTCTTAACAAGTTTCTTAAAGTTTTAAAAAGTTAATTAAAGTTTTATAAAGATTTCTATTTTTTTTACGAACTGTTTTGTCAAAGTTAGGGTTTAATAGCGAGTTTGTTTCCTTTTAATCATAGCGAGTTTAGTTTTTTATTTAGGATAGCGAGTTTAGTTGTTTTGTATGAGCTAGCGAGTTTGGTCCCAAGTCCTTAGCGAGTTTGGGAAGTTGTCTACACTCTAGCGAGTATGGGACACTAGTTCTAGCGAGTATGAGTTACTAAACATAGCGAGTTTGGTGTTAAAACCCTAGCGAGTATGTGTGCACTTATATAGCGAGTATGGATTCTAGACATAGGGTAGCGAGTTTGGTTTTAGAATAGGTAGCGAGTTTGGACTACAAAGGAAACCTAGCGAGTATGGATTAAGGGTCTAGCGAGTTTGGTATACTTTGTAGGCTTAGCGAGTTTCATTTTCTTATTTAGATAGCGAGTTTAGTTCTTTTCTTTCTTATTCCTTTTTCTTTTACAAGTCGAGCTAGACTTTTATTTTCCCTCATCGTTTATCGAGTGAGGTTTTCATTTTCTTAATCCTAAACGATATGCTGTCGAATTTTCTTTAAAAACTTTTTAGTGTCTTTTACTTATTAAAGTCTTTCGTCTTTTCATTTTTAGTCTTATCTTTTATTTACGTTAAATGTTTTTACAAGTTTTTAATTACTTTATCGCTTTATGTTTTTAAGATGAGTCTTGAGTAGTTTTAAAACGTGTTTGCTTAGTCACTCGAGTTTGTGAGTTAAGTAAGAACGTTAAACGTTTGTGATAAGTAATCGAAAGATTGCTTAGACGTGTGAGTTAATTATTCGAAGACGAAATCTTTGAACGGTTAATTCACTCGTCTTGAGTTAATATCTCTTCAAAAGATTAATTAACAACTAATCTCGAGAAAGGAAAATAACTCGTCACAAACTTTTACCTCAAGCTTGATAAACTTATTCGCGTCGCTTTGCAAACACATTGTCTTTTAAATTCATTTACCGTTTTATTTACTTATCGCTTTCATTTACCGCTTTCTTTAGTCATTTTATTTATGCAACTTTACTTGCTTTCTTATTTAATGTCGTTTTACCGCTTTCCTTTACTTTAATTTGTCATTGTAGTATAGACTAAACCAAAACTTTTCTTTTAAACCTTATTCACTACACATAGCTCACGGTCTTGAGTGACGAGATCCATATTCAACCCTCGTTGGGACAACGATACCCAGTGGTTCTTGCTTTCACTAGCTAGTTCTGCTGCGATCAGTTACTAACACCACAACTCCAAGAAGAGGTGCCGAAGGCTTGAGGGACCAGACTCAAGTTATAATTCCTTTTCACCGTATGATCAGATGGACAAGCGTTAACAGACTACTCGGACTTGGGAGAAATTTGAGTTCATGTATTTGAATGAACGGATTTTGAAGTAAACATTTACGTTTGGATGAGTTGATTCTGTAAAGGATGAAGTTATTTCATTTCTGCTTAACCCAATTAAATTTCCATTACCGATGACAAGATCCTTTGAATCATTTAAGTTCACTGTTATCAATTTCGTTCTGTGTTCATTCTACATACGTTTGGAAGATGGTTTTGCTATGAGAATTTTGACGAATTTTGTAAGACCTGACGCCTTGATGACGCGTTTCATTTGATGCTTACTAGATTCTGTTACGTTATTTGTACATTCTGTTTCTCTGATTTCGTTCCGTGAATGATGATTCGATTCGGACCTACCCTAGGAGGTAGAAGGACTGTTAGGTGGTTAAGATAAGATGTTTAGTTCACGACTTGAGATAAAGTATGATCATCATGAGGGCATATTTATATGATGCTAGTATTATGACGTCTGGCCAACGTGATAATACTTACATCATATAACGTGCACTTATTGTGATCATAGGATATTTTGTGGAGTACCTTAGAAGCCTTAGCATTTCTGGCATTTGATTGAGATTATTTGTGTTTAGTGAGACTCTAGGTTCATTCTACCTATACGTTTGATCTGCCTTATTGCCATACGATTTGATATGTTTGTATCCTCGAGATATGTTTGTTGATCCCTGTATTTGATAACGATCATAGGTTTCGTTGTAGAGCTTTCTACCGTCCGATGTCATCGATTGAATTGTCTTCCATTTGCTTGTATACCAGTGTTCACATGGAGGGGTACACATATGTTTTGCTATTTATACGTTTCACGTCTGTGGGACCGTTACATTATGGTTTGTTTGAATAAGGATCTGAACTATGTGAAACCGAATTTAGATTGCTTATGAGAATACTTGGGAAGCTTATATTGGAGGCATGATTGTTTGAGAATTTGGAAGAGTAACTAACATTTTGTGGGTTAGTCCTCGATTATTGGACCGTTTGAGATTCTGTACGTTTCGGGGGAGGTTTCCGAACGTCTAATTCTGCCTCCTCAGCTTCACATGTTCATAACGTCTTCCGCGTATCTCTTCCAAGGGGATTACCCTTACCATTCTTTGCGTGCCACATCCTGTTCATTTGATTTGAAGCCGCCTGATATGTTTCTTTTGTGTGAATTAGAAAACCATCTTAGATCGACAAGATAGGGTAATGAGAAACCAAATTTTCATGTTTTGCATAATTTGATACATTCTCATTTCGTTACATTACAATTTCGCGGACGAAATTTTCTTTTTAGAGGGGAAGAGTTGTAAAACCCTAGAATTCGATAATTTTGAAATGATTAAATTACCCCTCTAATTTAAAAGTTCTAAGAATACATAAGGTACATAAATGAATACCATTTAAATCATAACTAAAGTTTATATAAATAATAAAACTTATGTATATACTATAACCTAAACTAAATTAATTTTATAAAATGAATGTTCCCTAAATCTAAGGATTGTAAAACCGAAAATTAATGTGTATATTCTACAAAATTCGGACAAGTCAACAAGAAGAGATAAACACAAATTATAAATACAAAATCAAAATTTAATTACTTGATATTATGTGATAGGGACCGAATATTTACTTTCCTAATCAACAAACACGTTTTCTCTTATTTTGGCGTCCCAAAACTTACGGATCCTTCTCACTTTATACATATACACGTTTCTTCATTAAACCCTAAAACTAAAATATAGTTCTCTAAAGGGTCGGCTTCAATTATTTCTAGTTCTTTCTTTTCGGCCATTCGAACAACAAACAAGGGTACAAGAGCAGGTGGTTGTGATCATCCTTTGGGTTTTATTTGGTTGTACGCTTAAGGTTCAAGGGGGGGGAATTGATTTCGAGTTTTCTTGGTCCTTTCCACTCGGTACGAATTTTCTATCAAGGCTAGGTACCTTTGTTCTTTTCTCTTTTGGTTTTGTGGTTCTCCTTTACATCTAACACCTTGTTGTATACATGAATGAATCGAATGAATGTAAATGTATGTATACACATCGAAACATGCACATAAAATGATAAAAGAATTGATCTTCATGATATATATAAATCGACTACATGTAGATATCAAATATGATTTGCTACTTTATGAGTTTTGGTCCATGAAGCTTGCGTGTAAAATTTAAAACATGGCCTAGGATGTTGTTTTCTTATTTTTTTATCTACAACATGAACGAGGGGATCGAATTGATTGTTTTCTGATACTCGAACATAAGAAACAAAGATGGAACAAGTTTGGTTGTATTTGACTCCATTCGAACTATAGAAACAGGGAGAACGCGTTTATATATTTTTGGTTCCCTTCGATAAAAAGTAAATAAAAAGAGATGCATTTGGCTTTGGTTTTATCTCATTCGACACATAAAATAAATCAACAATGTTTCTTTCTTAATTGTTTCCTTAGTTCGAATCATATAAAAGGCAAAGAAGGTAGTTGTTTTTTTCTTCTTGTCCGATCACATAAATAATGAAGGGGTTGGTCTCAGCTTATATTTAATTAAAGAGAGGGTCTCGACTTGATATTTACTTCGAAAAAGGGTTTGTGGTATAATGTGATAAAAATATTTTGGGTTGTTGCGATCTAAAATAATGATGAAAATACGTTTATATATATTATAAAACGACGGGGTTTAAAATTATCATTTTGATATAAAACTATAGTATAAAGCTTAGAATAATTTTAGACGACATTTTAATATTTAATTTTTAATATTTTATATTTTGACCCTAAACTTTACTAAATTGTCGTGATTAACTCTAATTTATTATAATGTTCATTTCGAGTGATCTAACTTAATTAATTATTAATTGCCCCATAAAATATTAATCTTGTTAATACGAGAAACTTACTAAACGGGAAACTTACTATTAAGGGAAACTTACTAAAAATAGAAAGTATACTAAAATGGGAATTCCATACTTTGAACTTAAAAGTAATGTTTATGATTAATTCGTATAGGTTCTATGAAGCGGGAGTAGCCATCCTTGTCTTGTTTCTCTTTTTGTTTGCATTTGAATAAGGTACAGATATTCTGACCTTCTCACAGGTTTCTCATGAACTCTCTCTCTTATCTTAACCTTGATTTGTGAACCTTGTTATACTTCTTGAATTGTGAACCTTGATATGACCCACTTGACTTGAACCTTGCTATGAACCCTATGCTATGATCACTTGACTTGAACCTTGACTTGAATCTTGATATGATATACTTGATATGGAAACTTGACTTGAACCACTTGATATGAAACTTGAAACTTGAAACTTGAAACTTGGACACTTGATACTTGACTTGACCCTTGACCCACAGTTTGAGACTACGAGCCACCACTTGTATACTAGGCATGGGGGTTCCATGTCCCTGTCTTTGATGCACCGATGGCATGACTCTAGGGTAGGAGAGTGATGACCTATCCTGTCCCTTACTTGACTTGTTACGTAGAGGAAGTACTTGGCCGACTGGGGCGTATGGATGCATCCTAGATTTGTTTACTTGTTTCGATGGATCTATCATGATATTACTTGTTATATACTTGGTGACTGATGGTGTGTGCGATACACGTCTTTTACAGCTTGGGAGCTAGCTACGCCAACCCTTGAGGCATCCCCTCACATTTTACTTGGTATCCCGAGGTCACCCCTCCGGATACATGGTTACTTGGTTACTTGACTTGTTACTTGACTTGAATTGGGCTCGTGGTGGATTACCGTTTCCTTTACCTTTATTCCTTTACTTATTCTTCAATTCTTATATACCTTATGTTGTTCCTTTACATCAATAACCTTTATCTTACCTTTCATTATCTTTTATTACTGCTTGTTACCTTTATATCTGTTCACTGAGCTTTTGTAGCTTAGCCGCATTTCTTTTCCTGTGGCAGGTTTTAATGGGAAGCTGGGTTATGAGTGGAGAGTACCTTGAACTTAGAAGACTATACTTTGATAGCTATTCTGGATTAGAGAAGACTAGAAGCGTTTGCATCTTCAGACTTAGTATTTATTGTTGTTCTCTTTTGTAATCTTGTATTTCAGATTTTTTTTTCTTATAACCTTTGAGATTCCTTTGTATTACGTATGTTGTATGCTTGTGTTTGCTTTGATATGTCACCATAACGTAATACTTCTACCCTTATCGGGTTGGGGTGTTACACAATGACTCTAATACTTTGTATCTTCTTGATACTTTGTGTTCTTCTCTTGGACTAGAAGAGGAATGAAGGTGATCACTTGAATGGATGATTGGATTACTCTAAAACAAACTAAGACTCTCTAAATGATCAAAAAAAAGTGATCTAACTAAGAAGAGATTAAACCAGAGAAAAGTTGCTGGAAAAATCAAGTGAGAAGTGTAAAATGGTCCACTATTTATACGCAAAGAGAAAAATGGTCGTTGACAAAAACGCTTCCATTTTTGTTTATAGTGGTGAAAGTTTATTTGGGGGAGTTTGGAGCTGATTTGGGTAAAAATATAGCTGTTGGGACTTTTGAAATAATTTTCTCAAATAAAATATTTCTTTATAATCCAAAAATAATTTGTAAAATATGTGATAATGTCAAATAAGTCCATGATTTAAGTGTTAATTTCCCCCTTAATTGCTCATCTTTTGTATTCATACGTAGGATATATACTCTTATTTGTTTATATTCTGTTTTCAGGGCAAAGATGAATAAAAGAACGATGAAACGCAGAAATGGAAGGACTTAAGAGAAAATACATGAAGAATGTGGATTCTGCACTAACTATGGCGTAGAGGTTCATTTACCTACGCCGTAGCAAGGATTTATGAAGACTACGACGTAGCTCATTCCATGACTATGGCGTAGAGATCTACTAAAGGGCTCTACGGAGTAGCAACTCTCCACCTACGGCGTAGACCCCAATTTGAGGCAGTAAAGAACTCACGTGGCCAAAGAAGAATATACAGCGTAGTTCCCCAAATAACTACGCCGTAGAAGCATCTAAAGAAGAAACTACGCTCGTAGCACTTGATCAAGCTATGGCGTAGTTAATATTTACAAAGGCTACGGCGTAGCAACTCAGTCAGCTATGCCGTAGCAAAGTCGGGCCTATAAATACCAGCCCTAATTCCGAGTTTATTCATTCACTTTTCACCACACAGAAGTTTGGAGAAACTCAGGGAGCAGAAGGAATGAAGTTCTAGCCACATACAAGTCATTTCCAAGGGAGGATTCACACACCAATCATAAGTTTATTCATTCCTTTGTCTTGTACTCGATTCATGTTTACATTTGTAATAACTCAATATTGTTTTACTGCAATTATGAATATGAGTGGCTAAACACCTCTTGGTGTTAGCCTAGTTATGAAATTGTTATTGTTACGAGTTGTTTTTCTATGCATCTATTGTCGATTGTTTGTATACTTTCATGGTGAGTCTTAGGACACTCTAGTTCTGGTAGTGTTGAGCATTAGTAGTTCCTTGGAGGCTTGGTGAATTAACCCAAGGACCCAATTCGGTGGGGATGTGACTTGGTGATAGCAATATCACCATACATGTGTGAATTAACCCTAGGACCACCTACCAATGTGATTCGCTTAAAGGAGCTAGAGGGGGTGTAAGATCTGACCATGCCGCATCCCGCTAGATTTGTCCATGTTAGTAGAGGTACTTAATGACTTGTATCTTCGTAGGTTCACGCCGCCTGATGAACTTTCTTCTTTACAATAGGCGGGAATAGGACAAGGTGTAAGATAGATTTGGGAGATTTAACCCTCTGATCCTGAATGAGTATAGCCCCCAGACGATATGATAGGATGCACTTATAGAAAACTAATCATAATAATAACAAGAGTAGTAATTAGGTTAGCACTACTTCTCCTTTATTGATTCTCTTTTATTTATTTACTTGCTTTGTTATTTACTTTTATTAGTTAATTAATCTTTACAACCATAAACCCGCTTTTACATGTGACACTAAACTTAGATAGACTCCACACGCATAGCTCTTGGGACGACCTCGGCTTTACCATCTAGCTAGACCTCACACGACCGGGTACACTGCTCGATAGTGCATTAGGTAGACCTTGGGTAAACGAGACATTTATAAATATTAAAACCTGGTCGGTAAAACCTGCATCAAGTTTTTGGCGCCGCTGCCGGGGAGCTGTTAGGATTTATTTAAGTTTTTAATTTTAATTTTTATTTTCTCACGATCATTTTTAAGTTTCAGGTACCATGGCAGAAGTTGACATCGACAACCTCACGCTTGAAGAATATTTGGCTCTTACACAAGAAGAACAAGGGCCTGGTTTGTTTAGGCCAGCTTTTAGGAATGACGTTCAGTTCGAAATCAAGAATCAATTCATAAGGAAACTGCGAAAAGACCCATTTTCGGGAAACAAGACGGAAGACGCTCACAAGCACATTGAAAATGTTCTTTACATTGTTAGTTTGTTCAACATTCCAGGAGTATCTCATGATGCGATAATGCTCAGAGTATTCCCGATGACATTAACCGAAGGAGCCAAGAGATAGATCGATAGGTTGCCAGCAGGACGGTGAACACTTGGATTCTTCTAAAGAAGCATTTCATCCAAAGATATTGCCCTCCTTCAAGGACGGCAAAGTAGCTTGAAGATATTCACAACTTCAAGCAAGATGGAGATGAAACATTGTACTAAGCTTGGGATAGGTACAATGATCTTTTGTATAAGTGCCATACTCATGTTCTCAGCAAGCAACAAGTGGTTAACATTTTCTACAAAGGGATCAATATCTACATCCGCCAAATGTTAGATTCTCAGGGACCAATCCCTGGAATGACCCCTGCTCAAGCCTTAAAGGCTATTGAAGACATGGCGGACCACTCTCAAAAGTGGCTCGAAGGTGGAAGTAGTAGGAGCATTGTTGGGAACTAGGATGGAATTACCCTCATCACCAACAAACTCGAAAGCTTGGGATGTGACATGAAGAAGCTGAAGGAGAATGTTCACTGATGCGTGGTTTTTGCGACCTTACAACAGGTTTTACCTCTCAAGGGATCTTAAGAGGCTTGCAATCCCCACCAGGCAGTGTACCTGACCGATGTAGTATAGTGTAGTGGCAAGTACCGGGGGATTGATCGTTCTCTAGGGGAATAGTGTCGCTAGGATTGAAAAACTACTCTAATAGGTCTAAGGNCTTACAACAGGTTTTACCTCTCAAGGGATCTTAAGAGGCTTGCAATCCCCACCAGGCAGTGTACCTGACCGATGTAGTATAGTGTAGTGGCAAGTACCGGGGGATTGATCGTTCTCTAGGGGAATAGTGTCGCTAGGATTGAAAAACTACTCTAATAGGTCTAAGGATGAGGGAAGATTCTTTTTGTATTTTATGTTTTTAGGAAAGCAAGTAAAATTATCTCGGGTTTGAAGTAGTGGGCGGAATTAGTTGCTAGTCAACTAACCCAAATAACTACAAATGCAAATAAAATAAAATAACTTAAAATAAAATAGTTGTGAAAACTTATATGGAGAGAAGTGTGTTTACTTAGACTTCATTACTCCCTAACTATCTTTTACCGGGTTGCATTCCTTAATACCAGTCGTGGGGGTGTGTACGAACTTCCCCAACTCTATAAGCTCCTACTTCACTCCTATGTCGAGCCGACTAAAAGCTCCTAACATGGGATCACTAGAATTCCCTCATGCATTAAATACAACCATATAATCGTAGTACACATCCGATCATGTTTCTTAAGACATTCAAGCAAGTTACCGTATAGGAGGTTAGCCAATTTTCTTAAGCCTAACATCGATAAACATTCATCCAATACAATTAATAACACACCATTCAACCAATAATTAATAGTTAGGTTTCATTAGATCTAAGCAAACACGAAGAAAACCTAGCCTAACATGTTAAACAAAAGACAAGAACAAGATACAATCAAACAACACATAGACATATTGAATGATTAATTGATAACTTATCTTCAATGTAACATGGAAGATCTCAAGGTGAAAAACCTTGAAAAAGCTGCTAAAATTCGTATTAGGGTTCCTCTCTAAAAAGTTCCACACAATGAATGAAAATTGCGAAAATATATATAGATATACAGACTTGACGGTGTCACTCTTTTTTTGTGACGCCTTCACCTCGCCGTGTTAGGGTTTCCTGACTGCCTCTTGACGCCGTCCCCCTTTAACTTCCAAAATTCCATTCTGGCTTATCAAGGAAAATCTTCACATCCACCTCCGTTTGTCTAGCTTGACGGCGTCACCTCCTAAGTCTTGACGCCGTCATGGGTACTGTTCCAGCAGATTCAGAGACTTTGTCGTTTTCTTCCCTTTTATGCTCCAAAAACGTCCAAAATGCTTCATTTTCCAGATTTATTCTCCAAAGTACCTAAAATGACAAAAGGAACAATTTAGGGCAATATTTGATTAAATAATTACGATTTAGGGCTTAAATGACCCCCCAAAAGTGGTACACTTTTCACCTCATCAAATACCCTTACACTTGAGATTTGCTTGTCCTCTAGTAAATGCGCTTTTATTCTAATCAAAATATAAGTTAGGGGTCATTTAACACTACTATAAAAGTAATTACAACAAATAGTCGTTCCCCTTTAATCATAATAAGCACGGAGATTACATACTAGCACCTCACAAGTAGTGTTTAGATACTCACATCTCTCAGGTGTCATAAAAGTATATCTCACAAATGAAAATGAATAATATATCTCACTACCTGTCATAGCAAATAGATTACCATAGGCTGGGGAAAGGATCAAAAACCTTCTCCACTAGGCGTAAGCACCTAAGATAAACTATCAAATAGGGCTTTCCAAAGGGTTGTAACGTGAGGTGTAGGGATATGATAAACACGGGTTTGTTGGATAAGGGATATTTTCTTTTTCTCATTTTTTTTTCTTGATTTTTTGATTTTTTTTTTCTTTTTTTTTTTTTGCATACACTCTTGCCCTACCATCTAAAATAATACATCATAGGGCCTCGGTTCTACCCTTACACTTGAACTTTTACATACATTACAAATAACTATTCTAATGACTCGAATTAAGATAATCGAAACACTTGGAGTACTTTTAAAATATTTAGCACATATAGGGGTAATAATGTTGTTCTTCCCCATTACTCCATTACACTAGTACCTTACCCATGAGTCCCAATCGTCCCAAAACAATATGTACAAGATATGGCTCGACTTAGCAACCATGTAATCAATTAGATAATTGACTAAGGGTTTAAACAAATGTTGGCACAATAATGCACTAAAGGTGAGTGCATACAAGGTAGGCTAAGGCGATTTGGGTGTACATTTAAGTGGGTTGTAACAAATTCTTCCTTTAAGTAAAATGCTTAAAGTTAGAAACATAAAGATAGGCTCTGGAGGGTGTACTAGGGGTATCGTGTACCAAAAATGGGTACAACGCAAGGGTGTGGGAGAATTACTTGACCAATGTAGCAAAAGTAATTATACCAAAAACACAGGTGTAAAACAATGGGTTAATCCTAATGCCTCTTATCATGTAGTAAATCTAACTACACGAATGTAGTCTCACTTGTGGATTTGGGATGGTCCTAACGCAAGTTCTAGAATCTAAGTGCTATATCCGGTCACACATCATAGCATAAATGCTTTTCCTACCAATTCTAGGGGCGAACCTCACATATTTGGGGTGGAAAATTTTTAGTGGTACGGTTTGTGCTAGTCATATAACTCCTATCCATGAGACGCTCATTAAGACCAAAGTATCACTCCTAAATGTTGTAAAAAAATTTAAATTTGGCACTAAAATTGCCCTAACAGGTATTTCTCTCAGTTTTATTACACACCTACCATTAAACAAACAAAAATCAAGCGTAATTGCATTCTCTAAGGAATCGTAATTTATCCCCCCCCCCCTTACACTTAAGATGAACATTGTCCCTAATGTTCAAATAATAAGATGTAAAAGTAAATAAGGTAAAAGAATGAAATCAAATACTCCCCTGATTCGCTCGGTGGATAAAGTGGTAACATGGTTAGATCTTCTTCCAAGAGAATGTAGAAGCTCCAAGATTAAAGCATCGCCAAAAGCTTGATTCCACATACATCTCCTTGTCCAAAATAACCTGATAAACCCGAGAAAACAAACACGAAAACCTGCAGATTCCTGGAGTTTATAAGTTACGGATTTAATAAAGCATTTTATGATTCCGGAAGAAAAACAAAGCTTTCAAAAATTCCAGAAAACTATACCTGACGCCGTCAGGTTGGAGCCTGACGCCGTCAGAAGTGATCTGACAGATTTTTCATGTTAAGTTTCCGGAAAATTTCTGGAAAAACTCAATTCTTAATTCCTGAAAATCCTGCAAAATATTATTATGACTCGATACAAGCATTTGACTCAAAGAAGTACTAATATGTATGCTAATTTAATATTGTTATGATTCATGTTCCATTCGTTCTAATAAACCGATTTAGATTTCCCTTACACTTATCTTTTGCAAAATACCTTTATATGTAGTTAAGACGAAGTTAAAAACAAAATAAAGCATTTTCACAATTTAGTTTGAACCATGAATCAATAACAATAAAAATAAAACATACATACGGAAACTAATAAAATTAAACAAACAAACAAACAAAAAAAACAAAGCTTGGGTTGCCTCCCAAGAAGCGCTTTTCTTTATTAACGAGTCTTGTAGCTAGACTCAAAGTCACCGTACATTACGTGACTCCATCATTGGTCACGGTGTCTAGGTCATCTTCTTGTGTAGTCTTATATTCCGGACCTAGTTGCAAGCACTCTTTGTAGAAACCAAATATTCTACTCGTAACATAGTCTACTCCTCTACGTCTATCCTCATTATTCCTATAGTAGACCGCTTGCTTATGCTCTTTCTCAAGGTTTGATAAACACCGGTATTGTTTTATCTTACAGGGCATTTGGTAGGCTATCTCATCGGTCTCATCCTTGAATCTAACTATCCCTAGGGATGGGTCATAATCCATTTTATAGGCCTCAAAAAATGGTTTTCCAAATACTACTTGAGTTAAACAACCATCTATTACCGGACGAATATCCTCTACAATCACAAAGTCAGTGATATAGGTGAAGTTTCCTACATACACATGTAATCCTTTCACTCTTCCTACGAAGTTGCTAATCCAACCCTTGTTAGGAAATATCCTAGGTCCAAGTTGCTTTTTCATTATCCAATTGTAATGGATCCTAGTCATGATGTTTATGGGGGATTTAGGGTCAATGTAGGCTTTCCACACATGCACATGCCCAATGTTGCATGGTATG
>LBNU01025742.1:22880-44912 GCA_014162995.1 Artemisia annua | reverse complement strand
TTAACGCATTATAAAATAACCATTTTAGCTTCATTATTTCGTTAGGCCAAAGGTTTTTCTTTCAAATCATCGGGTTGGTTTTCATAAGAAACAAGTTCATCCTTTTTTAGTTTCCAATATTAATTTGTATAGCGAGGAAGTCACCATTAGGTATAACATGCCAAAGATCTTAGATCCTTTGATTTCACATAAGGGGTTTCGGAATCGATTTTTCCAATATAAAAATCCCTCACTTTCAAATAGTGGTGGTCTTTGCATAGATTGCCCTTCTAAATATTTTTCTGATTCCATAGATCGATTCAAGTTTTAAAATACAATATATTTTAAAAATCTTGTTTGACGTGGCTCTTGATACCAATTATGAAAAACTAGAAGGGGGGGTTGAATAGTTTTACGTCCGTTTTAAAATTTATGAAAAACAAGTTTGTTTTAAAAACTTCGATTCTAGTTTATGTGAATTTAAGACTTGCACTATATGAACAACTATATATTGCTAACTAACTAAGCTAATATAATGTAAATAAATAGGTAATGAATGAGAAGAGTTAGAGAGATCAAACCACAACACAAGGATTTATAGTGGTTCGGCTACAAGGACACCTTCCTTGTTCCTACTCCACTCCCCGAGTCACCTACTCGAGAGTTTTCTTCACTATGTCAACAAACTCCCTTATGGCGGAGAAAACCTTACACAACGTCGCTTACACCGGCTTAACAACACAAAGCTAAATGTCGGGTCCTAATGGTATCTAGAACCAATCTCACAACACAACACGACTTCTCTTCTTCTTCACAACACAACTTCTTCTTATCGACACACCTTCTTCTCTTCACAACACAACTACTTCTTCCTACACTACTTATTACAAGCACAACACAACTATACAATTAATGCACACAATATACACAACTACACTACAATACTTCTTGAGCTTTGTTTGTTGAAGGAGTATTCTTCTTTTGCACTTTGAATAAGGATGGATGTGGAGGGATTGAATCACTTGAAACAAGGATTAGTAATATAATGATCAAAGGGTTTTGGAAGATGTTTAGAGAGATTTAGATCTGAAAATTTTCGTGCAAGAGGTAAGGAAAAATACCAGATTTAAGGTGGTATTTATAGGGAAAAATTCTGACAAAATCTGACACAGGAGTGTGGCCGGTCCCCTTAATTGTGGCCGGCCCCCTTAAAATTAAAGGGGCCGCCCCTTATAATTAAGGGGGCCGCCCAGCTGTAACGGCCAGATTTTTTTGTCTTTAGTGGGGAAAGTTTATTTGGTGAAAAACTAATTGATTTTGGTTAAAAATTTGAATTCATATATTTAGTATGATTAAAACATTTTTCTTTATTACCAAAATTGTTTTTCAAAAATATATAATATGTTTATATTATTAAATAAACTTTGTAGTAATTAATTAAATACCCCTTTGATCATGAGATGTATTAAGCACTTGTTTATTGATACCTTAAGTGATTAAGTTGGATATAATGATATAAACTAGCTTAATACTTGTTTACGTAGTAATCTTACGTTTAATGATTTTCCATTTTGTGATCATCAAAACGTAGAGATATCGAAAAATATAAATAAAATTTTTACGCATTATTTATGTCAACAGTCTGTTTTAACTTTGTGAGTTTCTACCATCAACTTATATACCAGTTTTGCATCAGGGATTCATTTAGCTCAACTCTCAACTTCTAATTATTTTAACATCCCCTGATGCCCATACTGGTTTAACCACAACTATCCAACATACTCCCTACTCTCACCATATAACCCGATCATACAGCCTGATAAGACTATTTAGGGAGTCCTAAAGTTAATGACTCATTACCAGCGGTCGAAAATCACTATTGTAACACCCCCATTTTCACAGTTCGCAGCGGATTTAGGGTTGGGGTATTACTTCATGGAATCACAGTTACAGTAATAGAAAATGACTCGAAAAGAGACGTTTATAAAAATTTAGTTATCATTCATTTGATTATCAGAGTTTTTATAGTAAAAGATATACTTTTACTATTGATGAGGTCCCAAAGTCTAAGTGTTATATTAGGTTTGAATGATAACCGGTTTTGAAAATCCTCCAAGTTCAGTGCCTCCTTCCGCCATAACTCCGTAATAGTGATATACCTAGGATACATGCTTAAAAAGTCAACACTAAGTGTTGAGTGAGAATCATAGGTTTAAGTGTTAGTTAATACAAGTTCCCTGGGCTACGTTGTTACACCCATCTGGGAAAATGTTGTGTGTGTGTGTGTGTGATAATTGTGATGCATGCACAATTATCAAGAGTGGGGTGGGGTTATTATACAAAGATGTCACTAAAGTTTGCGTGAAATTTGTCCTAAGGTAATAAAGTTTCAAAGTTGTCACCCAGGTTACTAAACTTATGAAAGTTGTCATCCAGGTTACTACCTTATGAAAGTTTGTCCTCCAGGTTACTGAACTTGTAAATACATAACATTTATGTTACTTAACATGCCAAAAAAATAAACATAAAAATCACTGAAATTATAGACGTGTTTGCTTTTTATAGTTTAGTAACCTGGATGACAACTTTGAAAGTTTATTACCTTAGGACAAATTTCACGCAAACTTTAGTGACATCTTTGTATAANACCGTTCAGGCCATCACAATCCAGAATTATATAAGACTCCTCACATGAAGCTCCCTAGTATTGTATTATGTTATCAACATAATACCGTTCGGGCCATCATAATTCAGAAGCATATAACCCTCACATGAAGTTCCATAGTATTGTGTTACGTTGTTAAGTATTTTAGGTTATAACATAACACCGTTCGGGCCATCACAATTCAGAAGTATAAGACTCCTCACATGAAGCTCCCTACTATTGTATTATGCGGCCAACACAATACCGTTCAGGCCATCATAATTCAGTAGTTAATACTCCTCACATGAAGTTCCCTACTATTGTGTCATGTTATTAATTACTAGTCTTAAATATAATGTATCACCGTTCGGGCCATCATAACTCAGAAGTATATGCAATAATCGTTTGAGGAGCCAGGGCACTTTAAATCGTAAACCCAGCAAACTCGTCAAAACGAAATATCCACATGATACTCCTCGCATGAAACTCCCTACTATTGTGACACATCGCATAAAAAGATAGCACTTTTATTTATTAAGCAAATGTTTCATTTTATACCCTTATAGTTTATATATTTACAAAATCTACCCTAGACTTATAAACTTATAACATTTAGGCATTTAAGTTCCTAGACTTTACACAATTAGCCCCTATACTTCTATATTTTAGGAAAATGGCAGAAATGACCTTTAAACATATAAGTTTTCAAAATTTACCATTTAGACCCCTAACTTTATAACTTTTGCAAAACTAGTCCTTTTAAGTTTATAACTATTTAACTTTTAATCCTAGGGTTTTATAACTTTGAAAAAAAGTCCTTATACTTATAACTTCTAAGAAATGTCAAAAATAGTTCCTAGACTTAATATTTTTAGAAAGTTACCATATATTCCCCTATGCATGAAAACTATTGCATAACTAGTCCTTTTTCCATGAAAATTATATTTTAATGAGATAATTAAGTTTCCTAGCTTATGTTTAGTTAATAAATGCCTAACTAAGTTATTTAAATCAGATTATATCACATAATGAAGCAATTTAGCACATAAACACATAATTATCTATAATTAGGAATTTAAAAAGAAAACTTGTAAAAGAAAATGACCAAGGCTTAGGCAAGGGTTCCTAGGTGATGTAAGGCATCTTAATACTATCCTAGGACTGAACTAAAGCTAAAAGAATCAAGGTTGAGGCTTACCTAGGTAGGGGAAGGCTTAACGTGAAAACTAGGGTTTTCTAAGCTAAAACTAGGACTCGACAAGGACTAAGGCTCTACCACTCGACTCCTACTAGTCTTGAGGGCTTAGTACTACAGAGTATGTGTAATAGGGAAGAGAGGAATGGTGTGAAGTGAAATGGAAGAAGAGGGGGTATTTATAGGTTAACGATAGGTATAGGTGTCAAGAATGGGTGCTAGGTGTCGAGGTGGGGGGAGGTTGACTCATGGAAGCTAGGAGTCGATGTGGTGAGTCTATAGGATGACAAGGACGAGCTAAAACTAGGTAGGGGCTGGTCTAGGGTGTTTGTGGTGTAAAACAGCCGAAACACTAAGTAGGTGACAAGTAGGTGATGCACCTACTTGCTTTCTAGCTTGTGAGGTGCTAGGGTGCCTACTTGAGGTGCTTAAGCTGCTAGGGGTCTTGCTTGGGTGGTTTGAGGTACTATAGTAGCTTGGTTTAGGTGTTAGGTTTAGTTTTAGCCTAGTTTTGTCTAGTGAGGGATTTGGGTTTAGCCTAGGTTTTAGTGCCTAGATTAGGGTCCTATGAGTAATGACTAATCCTAAGTCCTAAGAGGCATATACTAAGTGGTGGTAGCTTATGGTAAAGATTTGGGATAGTTTAACCTAGTATCCGGGAAGTTATGACCTAGTTATGGTTTTTGTGCCTAAGGGACTTGTACCTAAGTTCTATAGGGTTGTACTAAGGTCTAAGGGTGCTACGGTATCCTATTGTTCCTAAGGTAACTCATACATAAGCCTTGAACACTTTCAAACTAGTTCAGATAAGCAATTAGGGTTTTAAAGATAACCGTAAATACATAGGCCTAATTAGGGTTTATTAGGGTTTTGTGATGAGTTTAGTGTGTTAGATCGATAGATTACTTATTGTGGTGTTGTTATTATCTTATGCTTGACATACCAGGAGTTTATAGGATGTGTGGGTAGAGATAGTTGGCTTGTATGGATACGTGAGCAGGTCTAGAGAGTCATACAAGTAGTGAATGCATATAAAAAGCAAAAATTTACCTGTGAAATACCTGATATAGGTATTTATAGTGGGAATGATAGTGATGGGATTTTGTGGGTTGCTACAACTATAACCCATGTCTATCTATCACCATCATCAGAGCATTCCCGTTCTCTGATATCCTATTATCAGCTATCCTATTAACAGCAATCCCAACACAACTATAACATCAAACCAATATACCTTTTTAGCCACTCATGCTAATTGATAACATCAAATAAATCCATGATTTAAGTGTTAATTTCCCCTTAATTACTCATCTTTTGTATTCATATGTTAGGATATATACTCCTATTCGTTTATATTCTCTTTTCAGGGAAAAGATGAGCAAAGGAACGAAGAAACGCGGAAATGGATGGACTAAAGAGAAAATATATGAAGTATGCGGATTTTGCACCAACTACAGCATAGAGTTTTCATCCACCTACACCGTAACTTATGATGACTATGGCGTAGCTCAGCCATGACTACGGCGTAATGAACTACTAAAGGGCTCTACGAAGTAGCAACTCTCCACCTACGGCGTAGACCCCAAAATGAGGCAGTAAAGAACTCACATGGCCAAAGAAGAAGTTACGGCGTAGTTTCCCAAATAACTACGCCGTAGAAGCATCTAAGGAAGAAACTACGCCCGTAGCACTTGATCAAGCTACGGCGTAGTTGATATTAACAAAGGCTACGGCGTAGCAACTCATCCAGCTACGCCGTAGCAAAGTCGGGCCTATAAATACCAGCCATAATTCCAAGTTTATTAATTCACTTTTCACCACACAGAAGTTAGGAGAAACTCATGGAGCAGGAGGAACGAAGTTCAATCTGCATACAAGTCATTTCCAAGGGAGAATTCACACACCAATCATAAGTTTATTCATTCCTTTGATTTGTATTCGATTCATGTTTACATTTGTGATATTACATTCTTGTTTTACTACAATTATGAATATGGGTGGCTAAACACCTCTTGGTGTTAGCCTTGTTATGAAATAGTTATTGTTATGATTTAGTTTTCTATGCATGTATTATCGTCTTGTTTGTATACTTTCTTGGCTAGTCTTAGGACACTCTAGTTTTGGTAGTGTTGAGTATTCGTAGTTCCTGGGAGGCTTGGTGAATTAACCCTTTGACCCAAGCCGATGAGGATGTGACTTGGTGATAGAAATATCACCATACATGTGCGAATTAACCCTAGGACCACCTACCAATGCGATATGCTTAAAGAAGCTAGAGAGGGTGTAAGATGTGACCAATACCCGCCTCCCGCTAGACTTGTCCAACTTAGTAGAGGTACTTAATGACTCTTGCATCTTCTTAGGTTCACGCCGACCGATGAACTCTCGTCTTTACAATAGGCGGGAATAGGACAAGTTGTAAGATAGATTTAGGTGATTTAACCCTCTGATCCTAAATGTATATAACCCCCAGAAGAAATGATAAGATGCACTTGATAGAAAACTAATCATAATAATAACAAGAGTAGTAATTAGGTTAACACTGCTTCTCCCCACTGATTTTCTTCTATTTATTTACTTGTCTTGTCATTTACATTTATTAGTTAATTAATCTCTACAATCATAAACCCCCTTTTAAACGTGACACTGAACTTAGATAGACTCCACACGCATAGCTCTTGGGACGACCTCGGCTTTTCCAACTAGCTATACCTCACACGACCAGGTACACTGCCCGATAGTGCATTAGGTAGACCTTAGGTAAACGAGCAACTTATAAATATTAAAACCTGGTCGGTAAAACCTGCATTAAGTTTTTGGCGCCGCTGCCGGGGAGCTATTAGGATTTTATTTAAGTTTGCAATTTTAATTTTAATTTTCAGTTTCTCACTATCATTTTTAAGTTTCAGGAACCATGGCAGAAGTGGACATTGAAAACCTCACGCTTGAGGAATATTTGGCTCTCACACGAGAAGAGCAAGAGCCTGGTTTGGTTAGGCCAGCTATTGGGGATGACGTGCAGTTTGAAATCAAGAATCAGTTCATCAGGGAATTGCGAAAAAACCCATTTTCAGGAAGCAAGACGGAAGATGCTCACGAACACATTGACTATGTTCTTTACATTGTTAGTTTGTTCAACATTCTGGGAGTATCTCATGACGCGATAATGCTCAGGGTATTCCCTATGACACTGACCGGATGAGCCAAGAGATGGATCGATAGGTTACCAGCTGGGACTGTTAACACTTGGACTCTCCTGAAGAAGCATTTCATCCAAAGATATTGCCCTCCTTCGAGTATGGCAAAGCAGCTTGAGGATATTCAAAACTTCAAGCAAGATGGAGATCAAACATTGTACCAAGCTTGGGATAGGTACAATGATCTTTTATACAAGTGCCCTACTCATGATCTCAACAAGCAACAAGTGGTCAACATTTTTTAATAAAGGGATCAATATCTCCACCCGCCAAATGTTAGATTCTCAGGGACCAATCCCTAAAATGACCCCTGCTCAAGCCTTAAAGGTTATTGAAGACATGGCAGACCACTCTCAAAAGTGGCATGAAGGTGGAAGTAGTAGGAGCATTGCTGGGAACACCGAAGGGATCACTCTAATCACCAACAAACTCGAAAGCTTGGGGCGTGACATGAAGAAGCTCAAGGAGAATGTTCACGTTATTCAAGTTGGTTGCGAGAATTGTGAAGGACCACATTTGGCTAGAGATTGTCCTTTGAACGAGGACGATGGAAAAACTGAATAAGTGAAATATGGGGAAGGTAGACCATTCCAAGGTAATGGTTATCGTACAGGGCCATCAGGATACAATCGGCCACCTTATGGGGAAAGAAGATCGAGTCTTGAAGAAACCATCAATAAATATCTTAAAGATTCGAGGAAGAAACAGGAAGAGCAAGATCAATGGCTAAAAAATTTTCAAGAGGCCACTAACACAAGCCTTATGAACCATGATGAAACCCTCAAAAAACTTGGAGCTAAGATAGAACTTTTATCAAAAGACGCCAAGAAACAAAATGAACAAGCTAAGGTTTGCATGGCTATACAAAGGATTAATGCATCTCCCAATATGGAATCGATGCAACAAGGAAGAAAATTACAGGATCCTGAGAGAAAGATTTTCACAAGGGAAGATGCTACCAAAAATGAAGAGCTCAAGATTATTACGACTCAGCCAAACAATGGTCAATTTAATGGACGATCCAAATATCCGGTTACACTTGAAACAAAGTACCATTGGTGTGTTGCCATTCCGGTGGATAATCGGAAGTCCTACGACCTATGGCCATCATGCGACCCTAGTAAGGAGCTTTGCGATGGAGGCGATGATGAAAAAAGGCTGCGTGGGAATAGACATTTATGGAATTCAACTCTCGATCAATTTAGAAAGAGTTTAAAATGGAGAGGGATGATATCTTTCGACGAATGGGTACAAATCGTCTATGGTAAAGTTGATAGGGGTAGGAAAATGGAAATTTAGGAAGAAGTTAATCGAGTTCACAATGACGACCATTTCCCTAACAATGAAACCAAGGACGGTCAAGTTAAAGAAGACCAAGCTATTATTGGTGATGAAGAAAGTGGCAAGGAGCATTGGTGCGAGAAGGTTAGAATACATCATGATGATGGTATATCATTTTGGGCATCGTGCAATCCATACGATGACGAATGCGATAACGGATGTAGTAAGGAACGAATTGGGGATATTTCTTACTATTGGAAATCCACCAATGATAGTGAGAGGTGTGAACTACCATGGGTAAAAGGAGTAAATTTTAATGACTGGGTGAAAATTAAATATGGTAGAACTGACTCCTCGACTAAGGAGAGGATTTGGCAGGAACACACGAGAATTATGGATGAAGAAGAACGCAAGGATTCTAATGAAGATAATGAGGAAGGGTATGAGTTGAGGTCCAATGAGGATAGAGATCGACAAATTCTCGACTTAATCGAAGAAAGGCTTGATGACAATTGGTATAAAGATACGGAATCCGATGACGACGACCTTGAAGGAATTGTGGACTACCTTGAGCTACAAGGATATGATGGGTTTATTGACATAAACAATGAAGCCTATGAGCAACGTAGATGTAAATTGCTGGGATACCCTACAAGAAACCGCCACCTATTTTTACGGAAAAATTTGAGGTCATTAGATATTCAGTTGGACCGGACGAAAACTTCACTAAGATAGAAAGTCAAGAGAGAAAGGAATATTGTTGCACCGCCACAAATGTTGCATGGATAAGAAATAACCTACTTAAGGAAATGGACGAGCGTGGGCAAGTCCTTCATCTACCCACTTGAAGGGCGTGACAGTGAATCTAACTTAAAGACTCGATAATAAACAAAAGTGCTCTTTCGGGAGACAACCCGAATTATCCTTTTCCTTTAAATTTTCCTTTTATTTTGTTGGTTTGTGTAACACCCCCATTTTTCATTGTTCGCAGCGGATTTAGTGTTTGGGGTATTACTTCATGGAAACAAAGACAAGATATAGAAAACGACTCGAAAAGAGACGTTTTTAAAAAGGAGGTTATCATTCATTCATTCATCAGAGTTTTTACAGTAAAAGATATACTTTTACCAAAAGAGAGGCCCCTAAGATATGTTTTAAGACACAAAACTGAAGAATGATAACTATTCTGGACGTCCTCATATCCAGTATTTCTCCGTGCCAGGGTTCCTATAGTGCCTAATTACCTAGGATAACATGCTTAAAAGTCAACACGTATGTTGAGTGAGAGTCATAGGTTTAAGTAGTTAGGGTGTGAATACAAGTTCCACAGGGTTCAGCTTAAACCCTATGTGTGGAAAGGTTTTAGTGATAGAAGGTATATTGCATTAAGCTCATGAACCACACGTTAAAAGTCCGGGTCATGGGGTCTGCAGACCAAACCATGAGGGGACGGGAAGGATAACTTGCCAAAGTTAATCCTTCAGTGGGTTCAAATATAGTACTTATTGGTACCATCCAGAGAGACGTTAATACAACGGGAGTTGTCAAACTCCAATATATCTATCAACTATATTCGCGTTCACGTGGGTAAAATATCCCAAACGATTAGATTCATGAATTTTAGTTATGTAGTGGTGGCAGTTAGTTTACTCGTGCAATAACCAAAGAAAAAGACTTGTATTCGGTTTTAAAGCATGTATCCCCCTCACAGGGTTGTAAAAGATTTAAAAGTGAGGCTATGAAAACTCACCTGAGTCTTAAGATAAGTAAAGTAGGGGTTTAGACAACTCACTCACGTATCCTGGGGGTAGTGTAGGTGTGTGTATATCAAGTCTTAGTCTAGGTTTTCTTAACTATTTTCTCTTAGGGCTTTTATATAACATAACACCGTTCAGGCCATCGTTATTCAGAAGTATATGACTCCTCATATGAAGCTCCCTAGTATTGTATCATGTTATCAACATAATACCGTTCGGGCCATCATAATTCAGAAGTTAATACTCCTCATACGAAGCTCCCTATTATTGTGTTATATTGTTATTAGGGTTTGTTATAACATAACACCGTTCGGGCCATCATAACTCAGAAGTATATGCAATAATCGTTTGAAGAGCCAGGGCACTTAAAATCGTAAACCCAGCAAACTAGTCAAAACGAAATATCCACATAGTACTCCTCGCATGAAGTTCCCTAGTATTGTGTTATGTTTATAACTTAAAATACGTTTTATACTTATATGAAAATAGTTCGTTTATGCCCTTTAAGTTTTATATATTTACATTTTCTACCCTAAACTTATAAACTTATAACAATTAAGCATATAACTTTCTAACTTTTGCATATTTAGTCCCTATACTTATATAATTTAGAGAAATGACAAAAATGCTCCTTAAACTATACTATATTTTAATATTTACCTTTTATACCTTTAACTTTATAATATTTGCAAAACTAGTCCTTTTAAGTTTATAACTTATTTTAATTTCTATCCTAAGGTTTTAAAACTTTGAAAATTAAGTCCTTGTACTTATAACTTCTAAGGAATGTCAGAAATAGCCCCTAGACTTTATAATTTTAGGAACTTACGATATATACCCCTATGCATGTAAAGTTTTGCAAAACTAGTCCTATATGCATGTAAATTATAATTTAATATAGCAAATAAGTTTCCTAGCCTATGTTTAGTTTATATAAGTTCAAATAAGTCATATATTTCAGTTTATATCACATAAACAAGTAGATTATTAACTAAACATGCAATTCGACTATAACTAGGGTTACGAAATGAAAGCATGCAAACGAGAAGGTCTAAGGCTATCCTATGGTTTCTAAGGTTTATCCTAAGTGTCCTAGGTCTATTATAAGGCTACTAGATCAAGAGTTAAGGCTTACCTAGGTCGTGGGAAGGGTAACGAGAGTTTAAGGGTTTCTAGGGTTTTCTAAGGCTTCTCTCGGCTCAAACCACAAGTCGATGAGAGCAGGGCTTCGCTACTCGATCTCTATGGCTTCTAAGGGTCTATTACTATAGAAATGTGAGGTAGAGAAGAAAAGGAAAGGTGTGAAGAAGATTAAGGGGAGGAGAGGGGTATTTGTAGCCCGCGTAAGGAGTAGCGAGCAAGAAAGGGCTGCTAGGTGTCGAGGGGTGGAGGTCGACTAAGCTGAGCTATGGGGTGGTGTGGCAAATCTAGGAGGTGACGAGGAGCAGCTATGGAGTAGCTATGAGGCTGAGATAGGCCGGCTGTGGTGGTTTTTGGCCGAGAGAGGCGGTTTGGGCAAGGTGGTGACAAGTAGGTGATGCACCTACTTGCTTGCTTGCTTGCTTAGGGAGGTGCTTAAGGTGTTTAGAGGTTCTTAGAGGTGCTTATAGTAACTAGGTTTTAGGTTTTAGGTATAGTTTTAACTTAGTTTTGCCTAGAATGAGTTTTAGGTCTAGCCTATGGTTTAGTGCCTATATTAAGGTCCTAAGGGTGCCTAATGACTAATACTAAGTCCTAGGGGGCTTATACTAAGTGATGGTAGCTTATGGTAAAGATTTGAGAAA
The DNA here is from genome assembly GCA_014162995.1 of Artemisia annua. Taxonomy (NCBI): domain Eukaryota; kingdom Viridiplantae; phylum Streptophyta; class Magnoliopsida; order Asterales; family Asteraceae; genus Artemisia; species Artemisia annua. The sequence continues at coordinate 33,075 of LBNU01025742.1, read as the reverse complement.
GTTAGACCTAGTTTCCGGGAAGTTATAACCTAGTTATGGTTTTGTGCTTATGTAACTTGTACCTAAGTTCTAAGTAGTTGTACTATGTTCTAGAGAGTCTAATATAACCTAAGGTCACTAATGTAACTCATACCTAAGCCTTGAACACTTTAGAACATGTATGGACAAGCAATTAGGGTTTTAAAGATAACCGTAAACACATAGGTGCAATTAGGGTTTTCTAGCAAGTATGGTATATTAGAGTGATAGTTTACTTAGTGAAAATATGTTCGTAACCTTGAATTGACATACTGGGATGTTTACATCAAGTAAACATAGTGGTGGTTGACATAGGTGGATACGTGAGCTTGTTTAGAGGTTAGTTAGGTCATAAAGATATAATGAAGCAAAAATTTAGCTTGGGAAAATCCTATAGGCATTTCTAACCTAGAGTGTGCTTAGTGAGGGCCTAAGTTAAGTTAGTAAGGCTTTTCTAACCTATGGGGAAGTTAGTGGGTTGTTACAGTCTCCCATCCTAAAAGAAAATCTCGTCCCGAGATTTAACTAGGCTTAGTTGGTGAGGGTGAGAATAGATGGGGATATTTAGCATGGATTTGATCCTCTCATTCCCAAGTATACTCTGGTCCTATTTAGGAGTCCCAGCGTACCTTAACGATAGGAATCCGGTGGTGTTTTAGATTTTTGACCCCTCGGTCCATAATTTCCACTGGCTCTTCAGTGAAATTGAGCTTATCGTCCAATTGAAGCTCTTTTATGGGAATGACTAGTGATTCATCCGATAAACATTTCTTAAGATTCGAGATGTGANCGTACCTTAACGATAGGAATCCGGTGGTGTTTTAGATTTTTGACCCCTCGGTCCATAATTTCCACTGGCTCTTCAGTGAAATTGAGCTTATCGTCCAATTGAAGCTCTTTTATGGGAATGACTAGTGATTCATCCGATAAACATTTCTTAAGATTTGAGACGTGAAACGTGTCGTGTATATTACTTAGTTCATTTGGCAATTCAAGTCGGTATACCACTGGACCAATTCGTTCTAAATGTATCTCGGACTAGGCTTTCCTTGCTTTCCGAGACGAAAGACACCTTTCCTAGGTGAAACTTTCAACATAACCCTATCTCCGACTTGAAATTCTAAAGGCTTACGTCTTACATTGGCATAGCTCTTTTGCCGATCCCTAGCAGCTTGTAAGCGTTGTCGGATTTGAACTATTTTCTCATTTGTCTCATGGATTATCTCTGGACCCGTAAGTTGTACTTCTCCAACTTCAGCCCAGTAGACAGGGGATCTGCACTTTCTTCCATAAAGTGCCTCATACGGTGCTGCCTTAATACTAGTGTGATAACTATTGTTATATGAGAATTCTACCAACGATAAGTGTTTCTCCCATCCTTTTCCAAAATCTATCACACACGCTCGAAGCATATCCTCGAGTGTTTGGATAGTTCTTTCACTTTAACCATCGGTTTGCGGATGATATGCCGTACTCATGTCTATCTGAGTACCTAAGTCCTTTTGCATAGATTGCCAAAATCTCGATGTGAAACGAGAATCACGATCCGATATGATAGATATTGGCACTCCATGTCGGGAAATTATTTCCTTGAGGTAAAACCTAGCAAGGGTTTCCATATCATCCGTTTCTCGTATAGGAATGAAGTGAGCTGACTTCGTAAGGTGATCAACTATTACCCAAATAGTATCATGCCCGTTGGATGTTCTAGGTAGTTTCGTGATAAAATCCATCGTAATTCTTTCCCACTTCCAAATGGGAATTTCAGGTTGTTCCAATAAACCGGATGGCTTTTGACATTCAGCCTTTACCCTAGAACATGTTAAACACCTACCCACATATCTAGCAATGGATGCCTTCATGTCGGGCAACGAATAGTGTTTCTTCAGATCCTGATACATCTTGTCAGAACCTAGGTGTATGGAGTACTTAGATTTATGGAACTCGTGCATTATTACGTTCCTTAAGTTACCATGATAAGGTAACCATCTCCGACCCTTAATACAACGAGTTCCATCTGAACGTATCTCAAAATTCTTATCCATTCCTCGTAAATTCTCAAGTTTAATGATCTTTCTTTTCGAGGGCTTCATTCTGGGCTTTGTGTATTTGAGAAGGTAAATTTGAATGAAGAGTCATAACTAACGACCTAACTCTAAGTGGTTTGATTCGTTCCTTTCGGCTCAAAGCATCTGCTACTACGTTAGCTTTGCCAGGGTGGTAACGAATCTCACAATTATAATCAGCAAGCAGTTCTATCTATCGTCGTTGTCTCATGTTCAACTCTTTCTGATTAAGAATATGTTGTAGGCTTTTGTGATCGGTGAAAACCGTACACTTAGTGCCATACAGGTAATGTCTCCATATTCTTAGAGCGAACACTACTGCTCCTAATTCTAGATCATGTGTAGTGTAGTTTTCCTCATGTGTCTTGAGATGTCGTGATGCATAAGCGNATCTCACAATTATAATCAGCAAGCAGTTCTATCTATCGTCGTTGTCTCATGTTCAACTCTTTCTGATTAAGAATATGTTGTAGGCTTTTGTGATCGGTGAAAACCGTACACTTAGTGCCATACAGGTAATGTCTCCATATTCTTAGAGCGAACACTACTGCTCCTAATTCTAGATCATGTGTAGTGTAGTTTTCCTCATGTGTCTTGAGTTGTCGTGATGCATAAGCGATTACTTTATCTCTTTGCATTAATACAGCTCCAAGACCTTTACGCGAAGCATTACAGTAAACGACAAAATCACTGTTTCCCTCTGGTAATGCTAAGATCGGAGCTTAACTTTCTCTTCAAAAGTTGGAAAGCTATCTCTTGATCTTTTCCCCAGTCAAACTTCATGTTTTTCTGGGTTAGCTCTGTCAAAAGTTTTGCTATTTTTGAAAATCCCTCAATAAACCTTCGATAGTAGCCCGCAAGTCCTAAGAATTGTCGTATCTCAGTAGGATTCGTAGGATGTGGCCAATTCTTAACGGCTTCAATTTTAGCTGGATCGACACGAAGTCCTTGTTTATCTATCATGTGTCCGAGAAATTGCACAACACTAATCCAGAATTCACACTTAGAGAACTTTGCATAAAGTTTCTCCATCTTAAGTAGTTCTAGGATTATTCTCAAGTGTTTAGCGTGCTCTCCCTCGTTACATGAATAGATAAGGATATCATCTATGAACAGTATAACAAATTTATCCAAGTATGGTTTACACACCCGGTTCATGAGATCCATGAAAACCGCTGGTGCGTTTGTCAAACCAAATGGCATAACTTGAAATTCATAGTGCCCATATCTCGTTCTGAAAGCGGTCTTAGGGATATCTTCTTTCCTTACTCTTAGTTGATGATAACCTGATCGTAAGTCGATCTTTGAATATACACTTGAACCTTGTAATTGATCAAATAGGTCATCAATCCTGGGTAATGGGTATCGATTTTTGATAGTAAGTTTGTTCAATCTACGATAATCGATTCACATCCTCATAGAGCCGTCTTTCTTCTTTACGAATAGGACAGGAGCTCCCCAGGGTGATGTACTTGGACGTATAAAACCTCGATCGGTTAATTCCTGGAGTTGTTCAGAGAGTTCCTTCATCTCTGAAGGGGCTAACCTATAGGGTGCTTGAGCTATAGGTGTCGCTCCGGGGATTAAATCGATATGAAATTCTAGTTGACGAACGGGAGGTAAGCCAGGTAAATCCTTAGGAAAAACTTCTGGGTATTCCCTGACTACAAGGATCTCCTCCAGTCGTTTTTCATCTGGCTTAGTCTCCGTTACTTGAACCACGAAGACTTGACAACCTCGTGACATGTATCGTTCCGTTTTGATACATGAAATGAAGTTAAGTCGAGTTTTACTTTGATCTCCTCGGATAGTTAAAGTCTCACCGTTGATAGGTACATGGATGATTTTCTCGTCACAAAGAATCTTTGCTTGATTCTTGGACAACCAATCCATTCCCACAACAACGTCAAAACTACCGAGTCTAATGGGTATGTGATCGATCTCGAAGGGGTGGTTAAGTAAGGTTAGGGTACAACCCTTAAGGAAAGTGTTAGTACTAACTAAGTTTCCGTCGGCCATTTCTATCTCATAGTAAGTATCTAAAGCTATAGGTTTAATCCTAAGTCTAGAGGCTAAGGGTGTAGATACGAAACTCCTATCGGCTCCAGAATCAAATAATATTCTAACTAAGTGATTGTTTAAGAGAAACTTACCCGTGACTATGCTCGGATCTTGTGGATCATTCCTATCCCTCAACATATATGCTCTTCCCTGGGCACCATCAGTATTTTTCTTTGGACATCTAATGGCATAGTGTCCTTTTACTCCGCAAGTATGACAAATGACCGTTGCTGGTGGTGGATTACCCCCAGTAGCTGGTCCTTTGTTCTTGCAATCCCTTGGGTGATGGCCCACCTTGTTACATGTTGTACATTTAATGGAACAAGGCCCTGTGTGATGCCAGTTGCATTTCTTACACAGAGGGGCATTCCCAGCATAACCACTTCTCTCATTTGGAGTGGCGGCATATGCTCTCACATTCTCTTGCCTTGGTTGAGGATAGGGGTTGGTACGGTTATTACTAGTGGTATTACGAGTGTTACCAAAAGCTCTCCCATCGTGGAACTTTCGTTTATTATCGTAGGGCGCTGGCACAGAGTTGTGCTTTGTTACTTGGTCCATTAACCTCAAAGTTATGTTAATGGCCTCCTCTAAAGTTTGAGGTCTAGAGGCAGTAACATTCCCTTCGATACTTCGGGGCAAACCTCCGATGAAAACTTCTATTGTCTTTTCAACAGTCGGCACCATTGTAGGACACAAAGTTTCCAACTCTTGAAATCTCCTAATATAAGTTTTAACATCGTTCCCCTTCACAGTCAAGTTATATAGTTCATCCTCCATTTTCTTGACTTCTGTCCGAGGATAGTATTTCTTAATCATAAGATTCTTAAATTCAGTCCATGATAACTTGCATGCCTCTTCTATTCCTATTGGTTGGGCATACGAGTTCCACCATGATAATGCTTCATCGGTAAGAGTACCGGTAGCAAACTTAACCCTACAATCCTTAGTACAGTTGCTACGGGCAAATACTGACTCACATCTCTCAAACCAGTGAATCAATCCTATGGCCCCTTCGGTCCCCTTGAAATTGAAAGGCTGACAGCTCATAAATTCCTTGTAGTTACTCTTCTTCACTACAAAAATTTCGGGGTTTCTAGCCATGTTGGCATCCCTAGCTCCTAGTGTTGCAGTCACACTGTCAGTCACTAGTCGCTGGATGTCTTCCTGAGTCATGGCGGGAGTAGTGGTAGCTCGTGTACGTGCCATTCTATAGGTAAAATGTGAATAGTGTCATAGTTTATGTTCTAGTTCCTTAGAACATTATCTGATACTGGATGGGTAGGGAATCCTAAAACTAAAAGGGCGAATTTCCTAACAAGATTCGTTATATTCCACCAAAGCTAGTTTCCCCCGTTTAAAAGCATAGTGATTCTAAAAGATCCTAAGTTTTTAGTGTTCCTAGGTATGTCTACTTATTTTAATTTCCTATAAATTCTAGTTCTTAAATCCTAAGGCAATCTATAGTATGTCCTAAGGCAATCTATAGTGTGTCCTAAGGCACAGGGGATCCTAATACGGGATATGAGTTTTAAGAAAAACTAAGTATGAGTAGATTAAAACTTCTATTTTATAAAGTGAGAACCTAACAAGTACCCGTTTATAACTAAGTTATCTACCTATAAACCTATATTACCTAAGTTTATAACCTTATTTTGATTCTTTGTCATTTTTAAGTTCCTGGATAGCTTTCAAAAGATCCTCTATATCAGACCTATGATTATCCCTAATATCCTCGATAATCATTTCTATAGTGGAAACTCTAACATGTGCAGTAACTACTTCGTCAAAGTGTCCCTCATATTTTGTTTGCAACCTAAAGATTTGATTACGAGTTTTTTCTCATTCATTTTCTAACCTATTTCTACCTATCCCTAGATCACTAATCCTATTTTCTACTTCTTCTATTCGTCCTAAAGATAACTTATCTAAGTGACTAAGTATTTCCTCTATTTGTTCCTCATGCCTTTCTAAAGGCGTTTTATATGAACTACTACCTATTTCAAACCTAGGGGGAGGTGAAGGTGGTATAATACGTAATTTCTTATGGGGAGGTGAAACTATTTTGGGAACATAACGATCTTGACTATTATAGTGAGGTATAGATGGGGTAGGGGTTATAGTAGGTACGGTACGAATTTCACCACCATATGCTTGCATATACCCATTATATGCCTGCATATAGGGATCATTCGGGGAAAGTTCTAAACCTAAGTTGGTTAGAATATTCTGGGCTAATTCTTCCGGAGAATTAGAACCAGAGGATGAGTGGGTAGGAGTAGCCGGAGCATACTCATAACTATCCGATGAAGAATCCGTATCATCGGTATCCAACACGATGATAGGATTGTTAAAGGATGACATATCTAACAGTAATACCCGATAGAGTATCTTAGGATAATTGATATGTGCTTATTCACATATATTTTATTCACCATTATTAGACTATTATAGACCAAAAACTAACGTTCAAAGCCAAAGATATCGTGTTTTTGTGTTTATGACTGTGCAGGTATGGATATTGCAAAAACATCATCATGAAAAGCGACCAAAAAGCCCAAAACAAGCACGAGATGTGGAAAAGAGTTTGAAAATGAAGCTAAAGATAAAATCTACTTGTGAAAAGCCCGTGAAGACGAATTATTTCTCAAAGGCTCAAGAAAGTAAAATAGACGCTTAATCAAAGCTCAAAGATGATTATGAAGCTAAAACTTTCTAAATCCGAGCAAGTGATCACTTTTATACTATTGAAGATCTTTGGAAAGCTCGTCAACACATCACCTCAAAGTTACAAGGACTCAAGTTGTAGTTTTAGAAAGTTAAATAGCGTCGTATCTCTAGTTTATGCTTTGTATTCACAAAATTTGGAAGACTAAGGGGCTAAGTGTCAATTTGTAAAAGGTTAAGCCACCATGGCTCCCTTAAATACCCTCCCCTAGCTTCATTTTATGTGGTTAGCCTTAGTTAGTTTCTAGTTTTATTTCAAGTTGTAGTGTAATTTTCATTAATGCAAGCTTTTATTTCATGTCTTAGTCATTTTACTTTGCTTATTTCCTAGCTTATTTCAATCTTTCTTTTATATTTCTACATCTTATTCAAGCTTCTTTACTTCTATCTTGATCCACAATAAGCTTACATAAGTCTTGCACCACCTTTGCATGAAAAGAAATTTTCGTGCCTCTTTATGATGACTTGAGCTTATTTGGGTTTTGTTAGCTTGTAAAAGCTTCTTTAAAAGTTCTTATCTAGCTTAATATTTAAGTTTTCTATTAGTTTTCTTTGTTTTTTAATCTTTTCTCATGCAAAATTTGGTTTACAAAGTTACAAGCCCTAGAAATATTTTAGCTTACTTTTGGCTCGTTGAGCTTGTTAAAGCTTATTAGGAATTTTTACTTTGCTTCTTATCGAGTCTAAATAAGTTTTGGTTGACTTTTGTAATAATTTTCACGTTAAAATATTTCATTTCCCTTTAAAACACAAAATAGCGAGTAGGAAAATAGGGTTTAGCGAGTTTGTCTTTAATCCTAGCGAGTATGAGTCGAGTTCTAGCGAGTAGCGTTTTAACCTAGCGAGTATCGAATTTCTTTTTAGCGAGTATGCTTTGTTATACCTAGCGAGTTTCATCTTGGCTAGGTTTCAGCGAGTATCATTTTTGTACTTAGCGAGTTTGGTTTATGAAACCTAGCGAGTATCATTTCTTAGTAGCGAGTATGAGCTTTTGGAAATCCTAGCGAGTTTGGTTTCTAATGTTCTAGCGAGTATGGTTTAATAGTCCACTTAGCGAGTTTGTTTCCTTAATTGTTAGCGAGTTTGAGTTTTTGTATTTACCTTAGCGAGTTTAGTTCGTGAGTCTTCTAGCGAGTTTGGTTTTCAATAGTTAGCGAGTTTGAGATTTTTGTTCACTTTAGTTTTCGAGTCTTAGTCTTTTTAGTGTCGTGTCTTGTTTATTTCTAAAGCCGAGCTAGGCTTATTTACACTCCATCGTTTATCGAGTGGAGTTTTCTTTATTTCATTTCCTACCGTTACTCTGTCGAATTTTCCTTAAATCTTTTTAACTTAGCTTATTTTTCTTTTCACTAGTTTTGTTTTCATTTAAACGTTTACTTTACTTTTCTTTAATTAATTAAATCTAAAAACTCAAAAACATTTTCTTTCTTTCTTTCTTATTTCATTTTCTTTACGTTTTATTCAACTTATGTTTTCTTTTATCGTTCAACTTATTTCTCATTATCTCGTTTTTATTTCATTTAAGTTTTAAACAACCTTTAGTAGTATAACAAAAACTAAATCACATCTTTTAAACCAATTCACTTCACATAACTCACGACTCGAGTGACAAGATCAATTTCAACCCTCGTTGGGACTACGACCCGAGGTTCTTGCTTTCACTAGCTAGTTTGCCTCGATCAATTTTTGGCGCCGCTGCCGGGGAGCGGTTGAAAAGATTAAGTCATTCGTCGTTCGAGACTTGTGATTTGAAGAACCTTCTTTTAGAAGTTAACGCTTTTCTTAAACATAAAAACAACTAAAAATTATAAAACCTATAAAAGCCAAAAATATTTTCTCTTTTCTTTTATAAACTTATAAAAACCAAAAAGATTTTCCTTTCTACTTTATTTTTCACTTTGTTTTGTTTTGATTTGTATGATCACTCGTTCCAAGTCTAACTTGAACGAGCAACCTTCTTCTTCTACAGTGCCTTCTAACCGAAGTCGTCGTAGACGAAAACAGAGGATCGTACCCGAGTTACATCCTAACGTTGACGAGATGAACAATAACGTCCATCAAAATGAGGAACCTCCGGTGGGTCCTCAACCTCCTGCAGATCTCCGAACGATGGAAGAGTTGTGTACTCCAACCATGTATGGGCGAGGTAGCCCAATTGCACCTTTGGGAATCGATGCTGTAGATTTTGGGCTCAAACACCATATGATCCAACAAGTCCAAAATTTTTGCCAATTTCACGGTTTACCCGATGAGGACGCGAACAAACATCTTGATAAATTCTTAACCGTCACTCAAAGCATGAAACAAAATGGTGTTACCGATGATTCTCTTCGCCTCTACCTTTTCCCATATTCATTAACTCACCATGCTACCAACTGGTTTGACCGACTCCCAAAGAATTCAATTCACACCTTCGATGAAATGGTTTCAAGGTTCTTAGCCAAATACTTTCCACCATCGATGGTGACCAAACTAAGAAACGACATATGCAATTTCCATCGATGTCCAGATGAAACCTTGTTCGAAGCTTGGGAGCGTTACAAGCTTGCTATTGATCGATGTCCGAATCACAACATGTTACTTGTCACAATCATTGATACGTTCTATAATGGGTTGAATTTACGACATCGTGACACGATCAATGCAGCAGCTGGAGGAACATTCATGAAAAGACGGCCTGAAGAATGTTGGGATCTCATCGAAAATATGACTGCTCACCATAATTATTGGGATTCTACTGCTGAACGAGAGTCAATCAGATCTACCACGACTTCTAATCTTGAAATCGCCGCTCTTAATGAAAAATTTGATGCGTTTGTTGCAAATTTTAACAACAATCGTCAAACCATCAACACAGTAAACCAAAGTTGCGAAACGTGTGGTGGTCCCCATTCATACCACGTATGCCCCACAACCGGTTCTTTCGCTCAAGAGAATGTGTACGCTGCTAACATGGGCGGTAACCGATATCAACCCCAAGGAGACCGCAATCTCCTCAGCTACCGTTCCACCAACTTTCTTGGACCACCACCTGGTTTTAATAATCCGCCACCAAACCAAAATGTGCAAAGTCATGGTAATCAAGTCAATCAGAATCGTGCATATCAAGGTTTTCAAAATCAAAATCAAGGATTTAATCAAAACAAGAATTTTCAAAGTAATCATGGTAATTTTGGAAATCAAGGAGCTAATTTTGGTAATTTTCAAAATCAAGGTCAAGGTTTCAATAACAATGCCCGTGGGCAAACTTTTAACCATAATCAAGGTGTTGTGCAAAATCAATCGAACACGGATGAGTTGTTGGTAGAATTACTTCGTCAAAA
>LBNU01025742.1:0-22759 GCA_014162995.1 Artemisia annua | reverse complement strand
CTTAAAAAGAAGTTGACGGAGGCTCCTATTTTAGTTGCCCCCGATTGGGATTTGCCCTTTGAATTAATGTGTGATGCTAGTGACTATGCAATTGGGGCAATCCTGGGGCAACGAAAGGACAAATATTTTCGGCCTATACACTATGCAAGTAAAACCATGAATAGTGCTCAGTTTCATTACACCACAACTGAAAAAGAGATGTTGGTAGTCATTTATGCTTTTGAAAAATTTCGACCATATCTTCTTTTAAAGAAATGCATAGTGTATACGGACCATTCAGCCTTAAAATATTTGATGACCAAGCCTGATGCCAAACCAAGACTTATGCGCTGGGTTCTCCTTTTACAAGAGTTTAAAGTTCAAATTAGAGATAAAAAAGGATCGGAGAACCTAGCTGCTGACCATTTGTCCCGTCTTGAAAATCCTCACCAAGGCGTGCTCGAGAAAAAGGATATTGATGACTCATTTCCTCTCAAAGCCCTTGGGAGCGTGTCATTTGGTGATTCTAGTACCCCATGGTTTGCCGATTTTGCAAACTACCATGCGGGGAATTTTATAAGAAAAGGAATGTCGACCCAAGCCAAAAAGAAATTTTTCAAAGATGTGAAACATTATTTTTGGGAAGACCCTTATTTGTTCAAAATTTGTGCGGACCAAATCATTCGGAGATGTGTCCATGGTAAAGAGGCCGAAGCTATTTTGATGGCATGCCACAATGGACCCACAGGGGGACATCATGGTGCCAATTTTACTGCTAAAAAAGTTTTTGACTCCGGTTTCTTCTGGCCTTCGATCTACCGCGATGCACAGGACCTGGTGAAGTCTTGTGACGCGTGCCAACGACAAGGAAAAATTTCACAGCGGGATGAGATGCCTCAAAACTCCATCCAAGTTTGTGAAATCTTTGACGTTTGGGGAATCGATTTCATGGGACCATTTCCATCTTCAAACAAAAACAAATACATCCTCGTGGCAGTCGATTATCTTTCTAAATGGGTTGAAGCAAAAGCTTTTCCAACTAACGACGCCCGAGTGGTTGTAAAATTTTTGAAAAGTTTGTTTGCCAGATTCGGTACACCTCGAGCTATTATCAGTGACCGTGGAACTCATTTTTGTAATGACCGATTTTCAAAAGTTATGTCAAAATATGGTGTTACCCATCGACTTAGTACCGCTTATCATCCTCAAACTAGTGGTCAAGTCGAGGTGTCGAATCGTGGTCTAAAAAGAATTTTGGAAAGAACCGTGGGTGAGAATCGTTCTTCTTGGTCGGACAAGTTAGATGATGCACTCTGGGCCTTCCGCACAGCTTATAAAACACCAATTGGTTGTACCCCTTACAAGCTCGTGTACGGAAAGGCATGTCATCTTCCGATTGAGCTAGAGCATCGCGCCTACTGGGCTTTAAAACATGTGAATTATGATTTAAAAACCGCGGGTGATCACCGAAAAATCCAGTTGAATGAGTTGAATGAACTCCGAGATCAAGCTTATGAAAATTCTTTGATTTATAAGGAGAAAACAAAACGGATTCATGATTCAAAAATCAAAAATCGTGTTTTTAATGTCGGTGATCAAGTTTTGCTTTTTAACTCAAGGTTAAAAATATTTTCTGGAAAGCTAAAGTCCCGTTGGTCTGGACCGTTTACCGTTGCCCAAGTTTTTCCTTATGGTACTGTTGAACTTTTTAACCAAAATGGGGAACATTTTAAGGTAAACGGTCATCGTTTGAAACACTACTTTGGAGGGGATCTACCTTTGGTGATCCCGGATCTCCAAACTTTCCCCAAGGACAACTAAATTCGGGGATAGAGTCAAGCTAAGTGACTCGATGATCAAAAACAAAGCGCTTCGTGGGAGGCACCCCATGCTTATCCATCTATGTTTTTTATTTTCTAATAAGTAACGCGAGGAGGGCGACCTCTTCCAATCTTGTGTTTGCTTGGTTGTTTGTGTTTGTGCAGGATTTCTCCAATTCATGATGACTCTCGTGCTCGTGGATCGTCTCATCTCCACTCGAGTCCCATGTCTTGCTGCTTGCTTGGAAATCCTATATCCAAATCTTATCGACTAATGGTATCTTTGGCATACTTAATAAACGGCCTTAGATTTATTATTAGGATTACCCTTACCTTGAAAACATTGAGGACAATGTTTATCTTTAGTCTGGGGGGGTGAATCTTCGATTTGATTGACCTAGCACTTTCATCTTTGTCGTTTACTTACGCAACCCCGTTTTCCTCAAAAATCCAAAAAAATTGAAAAATTTTGAAAATTTTCAAAGCAAAAAGAAAAAAAAAATGAGAAAAATATAAAAATACAAAAATAGAATAAAAGTTTTGACACCGAGTTTGACTTTCCTACTAGGTAAGAGTGGGAATAAAAATTTTGACTTGATCCGGGCGTGTTGAGCCCTAGCATGTTCCCTTAACCAAAGATGATCATAAAAGCTTTTGCTAGTTTTGTACACAAGGAGCTACTCTTTTGTCGGCTCCCGTACTTTACTTTATATATGCATGGCTTAAAATTATCGGCTAAGTATCCGCGGATCTCATTATTTGAGATTTTCAAAATGCGGAGAATGAGATATGATAGTGTTTATTTAGAAGTTAGTTACCATACGTGGAGTAGTGGTTCTCTTTAAAGCTCATCGAAGGTACTTGTGGCCTTTCGTTCCCATCAGCTTGTTTCACCCCATATCTTGTGTGCTAATTAAAGATGTTAGGTTTAGCCGATGAGTAGTTCTTTATCTTCTTAAGAGAATCTTTGCTTGGGAAATTGGGTACACATCATGGATACACGTCAGTTGAGTTGTATTGTATATCGTTGAATAAGCGTAGTACGCATGTGGTTTCGGAGCTACCCAAAAGCCCGTTGTTATGTATGAGCTAAGGTGCTTTAAGACTTCGGATTGAGATCGGACCTTGGATCCTAGATTCCAACCCTAGCAGTTGGCGGTAGGTCTTGGATTGAAACCGTGAAGGTTCGGAGTTGAGAAGTTACTAAGGCAAGAAAAAGAAAGAAAAAAAAAGTGAAAAGAAAAAGAAAAAAAGAAAAAAAATGAGAAAAGAAAAAGAAAAAGAAAGAATAAGGATGTATGTTGAAGATTTATGGATCAAGAGTTCTAGTGTTAAGACTAAAGTTGGTCGCGCGTGAGGTGCATGTTACGATCCTAGATCGGACGCATGAGGTGCACGTGAAACTACTCGCCAACTTATGTCTATTTTTGATGTATTCCAAAGTCTTTGTATGTATCCACTATCCTTGATGTGGACCACATTTCTCTTGCAAACCTTCTTAAGGGAAGATCGATAACTACTTAGCGTTTGAATTTGGTATCTTTATCGGACTAAATCATATTGAAACGAGAAAATATGAAGCAATTCATTTCTCAAATCAATTAAAAAATTCTAGATGCACTAAGATTTGGGAGCGGAAGGTGACCACACATAAGTAACTTCCATGAGTGGTATTAGTATCTAGCGTCTAAGTAAGCGGTGATCTCGTTTTTGCACTTAGTTTGGGATTTGTGAAAAATCAGGGACGATGAATTTTATCCAATCGGTCACTTTTCTATGAATCGTGTTCTTGCTCTATGACCCTTAATCGTTATCAAAAGATAATGAAAGTCATTCACACCGTCATATGCTAAAATAGTGTAATATATGATGTACATAGTCAAAAATGGAAAGCCGGGGCGTTTTAGGAAATAAATGATTTCGAATTTCTCTCGAACGTTTTGCTACTTTTCAAAGTTAGTAAAGAGAGGTTTTGAAATTATTTATCCTTAAGGCGTGATGTGATTACATTGCGTGAGGACACGCAATACCTTAGCCTGGGGGATTTTGATATGTGCTTATTCACATATCTTTTATTCACCATTATTAGACTATTATAGACCAAAAACTAACGTTCAAAGCCAAAGATATCGTGTTTTTGTGTTTATGACTGTGCAGGTATGGATATTGCAAAAAAAAACATCATGAAAAGCGACCAAAAAGCCCAAAACAAGCACGAGATGTGGAAAAGAGTTTGAAAATGAAGCTAAAGATAAAATCTACTTGTGAAAAGCCCGTGAAGACGAATTATTTCTCAAAGGCTCAAGAAAGTAAAAGAGACGCTTAATCAAAGCTCAAAGATGATTATGAAGCTAAAACTTTCTAAATCCGAGCAAGTGATCACTTTTATACTATTGAAGATCTTTGGAAAGCTCGTCAACACATCACCTCAAAGTTACAAGGACTCAAGTTGTAGTTTTAGAAAGTTAAATAGCGTCGTATCTCTAGTTTATGCTTTGTATTCACGTAATTTAGAAGGTTAAGGGGCTAAGTGCACAAGTTGTAAAAAGGGAAGCTCCCTTGCTCCCTTAAATATCACCCCTAGTCTTCATTTGCACAAGTTAGTTTTTTGGTTAGCCTTGGTTAGTTCTTAGTTTATTTCAAGTTGTAGTGTAATGTTTTCTTAATGCAAGCTTTTAACTTTATGTCTTAATCTTCTTATTTTGCTTATTTCTTAGCTTATTGCAATCTTTCTTTTATTGCTTTTCATCTTATTCAAGCTTCTTTACTTCTATCTTGATCACAATAAGCTCATATAAGTCTTGCACCACCTTTGCATGAAAAGAAATTTTCGTGCCTTATGAATATGACTTGAGCTTATTTGGGTTTTGCTAGCTTGTAAAAGCTTATTTTACGTTTTACTTTAGCTTATTTAAGAGTTTACAAATCGTTGTTTTGGCTTTTCAATCTTTCTTTTGTGTTTAAACAAGCTTTTTAGTTACAAGCCCTAGAAATATGTTTAGCTTATTTTGAATTCGTTGAGCTTCTATAGCTTATTTTGGTTGTTTGTTTTGCTTAATATTGAGTCTAAATAAGTTTCTTATAAGTTTCCATAAAGTTTTAACGTTAAAAATATTTTCGTTCCTTTAAAACCTTAAATAGCGAGTAGGGTATTAGGGTTTAGAGAGTATGAGTTTAGGGTCTAGCGAGTATGGTCCTAAAGATAGCGAGTATGGGTGTTTTGTAAAGTCCAGCGAGTATCAAATCTTTATAATAGCGAGTATGCTATAGATAATCTAGCGAGTATCACTTGGCTAGAAAAGATAGCGAGTAGCAATAGGTCCTAGCGAGTATGGTTCCTAATTCTAGCGAGTTTCATTTTAATCTTAGCGAGTATCGGTTTAAAATACTTAGCGAGTTTGAGTTTTATTAAGCTAGCGAGTTTCATTTTTATCCTAGCGAGTATGCTCCTTTTAATTTTAGCGAGTATGGTCCTAGGTAGCGAGTAGGGTTTTGAATTAGCGAGTTTGGTGTCATTTTTTTTAGCTAGCGAGTTTGGTTTTTGTTCCTTAGCGAGTTTCATGATTTTTATTTGTTAGCGAGTTTCATTTTTTTTTTATCTTAGCGAGTTTGAGTTTTGTCCACTTTAGTTTTTGAGTCTTAATCTCTTTAGTGTCGTGTCTTGTTTATTTCCAAAGCCGAGCTAGGCTTATTTACACTCCATCGTTTATCGAGTGGAGTTTTCTTTATTTCATTTCCTACCGTTACTCTGTCGAATTTTCTTTTAAATCTTTTAACTTAGTTTATTTTTATTTTCACTTAGTTTCTTTTCTTTTAAACATTTTCTTTTCTTTTCTTCTATTTATTAAAGTTAAAAAAACCAAAAACATTTTACATTTCTTATTCCATTTTCATTTCTTTTCTTTACTTAATCTTTCTTACTTTCTTATTTCATTTTCTTTACATTTTATTCAACTTATGTTTTCCTTTATCGTTCAACTTATTTCTCCTTTTCTCGTTCTTTATTTCATTTAAGTCTTTAACCAAGTTTCGTAGTATAACTAAAACCAAATCACATCTTTTAAACCAATTCATCTCACATAACTCACGACTCGAGTGACTAGATCCATTTCAACCCTCGTTGGGACTACGACCCGAGGTTCTTGCTTTCACTAGCTAGTTCTGCCTCGATCAATAATTCTAACCTAAGTAGATATATCCTAGAGGCAATACTAATAGTGGGGATTCTATCCTAGAGGCAATAGTGAGGAATCTATCCTAAAGGCAATTCGGGGGTTCTAACCTAAAGTCAAGTCAAGAATTCAAACCTAAAGGCAAGTCGGGAATTCTAACCTAAAGGCAAATCGGGAGTCTAAAGGCAAGTTCGAGGATTCTAATGGCACGGAGGACTTTTTGATAAAGTGGTTATAGTTTAGGAAAAATCCTTGTGTTCTCTATAACCAAGGCTCTGGTACCAATCTGTAACACCCCTATTTTTCACTGTTCGCAGCGGATTTAGTGTTTGGGGTATTACTTCATGGAAACAAAGACAAGATATAGAAAACGACTCGAAAAGAAACGTTTTTTAAAAAGAGGTTATCATTCATTTATTCATCAGAGTTTTTACAGTAAAAGATGTACTTTTACCAAAACAGAGGTCCCTAAGATACGTTTTAAGACACAAAAATGATGAATGATAACTATTTTGGACATCCTCATGTCCAGTATTTCTCCGTGCCAGGGTTCCTATAGTGCCTAATTACCTAGGATAACATGCTTAAAAGTCAACACATATGTTGAGTGAGAGTCATAGGTTTAAGTAGTTAGGGTGTGAATACAAGTTCCACAGGGTTCAGCTTAAACCCTATGTGTAGAAAGGTTTTAGTGATAGAAGGTATATTGAACTAAGCTCATGAACCACACGTTAACAGTCCGGGTCATGGGGTCTGCAGACCAAACTATGAGGGGACGGGAAGGATAACTTGCCAAAGTTAATCCTTCAGTGGGTTCAAATATAGTACTTATTGGTACCATCCAGAGAGATGTTAATACCAACGGGAGTTGTCAAACTCCAATAGATCTATCAACTATATTCACGTTCGCGTGGGTAAAATATCCCAAACGATTAGATTCATGAATTTTAGTTATGTAGTGGTGGCAGTTAGTTTACTCGTGCAATAACCAAAGAAAAAGACTTGTATTCGGTTTTAAAGCATGTATCCCCCTCACAGGGTTGTAAAAGATTTAAAAGTGAGGCTATGAAAACTCACCTGAGTCTTAAGATAAGTAAAGTAGGGGTTTAGACAACTCACTCACGTATCCTGGGGGTATTGTAGGTGTGTGTATATCAAGTCTTAGTCTAGGTTTTCTTAACTATTTTCTCTTAGGGCTTTTATATAACATAACACCATTCAGGCCATCGTTATTCAGAAGTATATGACTCCTCATATGAAGCTCCCTAGTATTGTATCATGTTATCAACATAATACCGTTCGGGCCATCATAATTCAGAAGTTAATACTCCTCATACGAAGCTCCCTATTATTGTGTTATATTGTTATTAGGGTTTAGTTATAACATAACACCGTTCGGGCCATCATAACTCAGAAGTATATGCCATAATCGTTTGAGGAGCCAGGGCGCTTTAAATCGTAAACCCAACAAACTCGTCAAAACGAAATATCCACATAGTACTCCTCGCATGAAGCTCCCTAGTATTGTGTTATGTTTCTAACTTAAAATAAGCTTTATACTTATATGAAAATAGTCCGTTTATACACTTTAAGTTTTATATATTTACATTTTCTACCCTAAACTTATAAACTTATATCAATTAAGCATATAACTTTCTAACTTTTGCATATTTAGTCCCTATACTTATATAATTTAGAGAAATGACAAAAATGGTCCTTAAACTATACTAACTTTTAATATTTACCTTTTATACCTTTAACTTTATAATATTTGCAAAACTAGTCCTTTTAAGTTTATGACTTATTTTAATTTCTATCCTAAGGTTTTAAAACTTTGCAAATTAAGTCCTTGTACTAATAACTTCTAAGGAATGTCAAAAACAGTCCCTAGACTTTATAATTTCAGGAACTTATGATATATACCCCTATGCATGTAAAGTTTTGCAAAATTAGTCCTAAATGCATGTAAATTTTGTTTTAATATAGCAACTAAGTTTCCTAGCCTATGTTTAGTTTATACAAGTTCAAATAAGTCATATATTATTCCCTAAACATGCAATTCGACTATAACTAGGGTTACAAAATGAAAGCATGCAAACGATAAGGTCTAAGGCTATCCTATGGTTTCTAAGGCTTATCTTAAGTGTTCTAGGTCTATTATAAGGCTACTAGATCAACAGTTAAGGCTTACCTAGGTCGTGGGAAGGGTAACGAGAGTTTAAGGGTTTCTAGGGTTTTCTAGGCTTCTCTCGGCTCAAACCACAACTCGATGAGAGCAGGGCTTCGCTACTCGATCTCTATGGCTTCTAAGGGTCTATTACTATAGAAATGTGAGGTAGAGAAGAGAAGGAAAGGTGTGAAGAAAATTGAGGGGATGAGAGGGGTATTTATAGCCCGCGTAAGGAGTAGCGAGCAAGAAAGGTCTGCTAGGTGTTGAGGGGGGGGGGAGGTCGACTAAGCTGAGCTATGGGGTGGTGTGGAAAGTCTAGGAGGTGACGAGGAGCAGCTATGGAGTAGCTAGGGGGCTGAGATAGGCCGGTTGTGGTGGTTTTTGGCCGAGAGAGGCGGTTTAGGCAATGTGGTGACAAGTAGGTGATGTACCTACTTGCTTGCTTGCTTAGGGAGGTGCTTAGAGGTTCTTAAGGTGTTTAGAGGTGCTTAAGGTGCTTAGAAGTACTTATAGTAACTAGGTTTTAGGTTTTAGGTATAGTTTTAACATAGTTTTGCCTAGAGTGAGTTTTAGGTCTAGCCTAAGGTTTAGTGCCTAGATTGAGGTCCTAAGGGTGCCTAACGACTAATACTAAGTCCTAGGGGGCTTATACTAAGTGATGGTAGCTTATGGTAAAGATTTGAGAAAGTTAGACCTAGTTTTCGGGAAGTTATAACCTAGTTATGGTTTTGTGCTTATGTGACTTGTACCTAAGTTCTAAGGAGTTTTACTATGTTCTAGAGAGTCTAATATAACCTAAGGTCACTAATGTAACTCATACATAAGCCTTGAACACTTTAGAACATGTATGGACAAGCAATTAGGGTTTTAAAGATAACCGTAAACACATAGGTGCAATTAGGGTTTTCTAGCAAGTATGGTATATTAGAGTGATAGTTTACTTAGTGAAAATATGTTTGTAACCTTGACTTGACATACTGGGATGTTTAATCAAGTAAACATAGTGGTGGTTGGCATAGGTGGATACGTGAGCTTGTCTAGAGGTTAGTTAGTCATAAAGATATAATAAAGAAAAAATTTAGCTCGGGAAAATCCTATAGGAATTTCAAACCTAGAGTGTGCTTAGTAAGGGCCTAAGTTAAGTTAGTAAGGCTTTTCTAACCTAAGGGGAAGTTAGTGGGTTGTTACAGTCTCCCATCCTAAAAGAAAATCTCATCCCGAGATTTAACTAGGGTTAGTGGGTGAGGGTGAGAATAGATGGGGATATTTAGCATGGATTTGATCATCTCGTTCCCAAGTATACTCTGGTCCTCTTTGGGAGTCCCAGTGTACCTTAACGATAGGAATCCGGTGGTGTTTTAGATTTTTGACCTCTCGGTCCATAATTTCCACTGGCTCTTCAGTGAAATTGAGCTTATCGTCCAATTGAAGCTCTTTTATGGGAGTGACTAGTGATTCATCCGATAAACATTTCTTAAGATTTGAGACGTGAAACGTGTCGTGTATATTACTTAGTTCATCCGGCGATTCAAGTCGGTATGCCACTGGACCAATTCGTTCTAAAACCTTAAATGGTCTAATGTATCTCGGACCAATTCGTTATACTCCACTGAAGCTAGTTTCCCTTGTTTTACCCCAAATCCACCAAAATTATGAGTGTGCCGGTAGTTTGTAAACTTTAGAACTTGGCCTTTACATCATTTTGAAACCATAGACGAGTAGTGTATTGAGATTCCTTAATACATTTGGAAGAAACTTTTTAAGAAGGCAATATTTTAGGATTATCACCCAAATAACCTATATGTGTGTGTTTATCGATTAGTCACATTGACTATTCAACCCCCGTATTAAACCCTTTGTTGCACTCACCTTTAGTGCAAGATACTCCTAGATACACCCTTTTGAGCCTATCCTTTCGTTTTTTACCCATATTATTGTTTCGATACACCTATTCGCCTTAGCCTACCATGTAGTCTTGGTTTACGGTTGGGAAGTTGCCACTTATTCTAGTTTGAGGTTCAAGTCAAGAGATTCAAGAATCACACCTACGTTGAAGACCCATCTTTGAAGATCATGAGAAACCCACTATTGTACATGTATAGTTCATCTCAAGTAGGGGGGATATATTTATTTCTTGTTATGATTTAAAAAAAATGTGAAATTTCGTATGTAGATAAGTTATCTTTGGTGCAACCTTGTATAGCACCGTATTTTGAGCTTTGAAAGAATTAGTATCGAAGAGGCCACTTCGGTCACATATGAAGAATGAAGTTGTTGGTTCTTAATCGCCAACATGTAGACCAAGTGAGGTGCCCATCATGACGTCCTCTAATGGCACACACTTGTTACATGATCCTATTTTTGCATTTTGAAGCTTGGACTTTGGATGAACGGCAAGTGGTAGCAACTCGGTTATAGGCTAAGACTATTTGCTTTCTTTTTCTTTTTACACCATTATTGTGCATCCCATGTCTTATCCTACCCTTTAGTTGTGAATCGTGCTTAGGTGAAGGATTTGAGCAGTCATTGGTGTCTTGCCCGGCATTCCGGTCATGTACCATTGCCTTTGTCGCCTTTGCCGTAGTATGTTAGTAACAACACTACACCCATAACCCTTATACATGTTCACCCAATATTGCCTTCAAAAAATTGTTTCGACCTTAGCTCTAGTGGTAAAGATTTGTGTAACCGCCAAGCTTATGATAGAATACATTCTATGACTGTGCGTTGAGTGATCACCCCGAAATTAACACTTAGATTAGGAGAGAGAGATGAGTGTTTATTCCTATTTCGTGAGGTGTTCGGCTTTGATATATTCTAGCATAGGAAGTTTTTAGATTCATATATTCCAGTTTTTTGGGAAATATCTTTTTAAAAATTATTCTAATAAGGTCTACTTGAGGGCAAGTAGAGTTCAAGTGGGGGGATATTTGATAACATCACATAAATCCATGATTTAAGTGTTAATTTCCCCTTAATTACTCATCTTTTGTATTCATATGTTATGATATATACTCTTATTCTTTTATATTCTCTTTTCAGGGCAAAGATGAGCAAAGAAACGAAAAAACGCGGAAATGGAAGGACTAAAGAGAAAATATATGAAGTATGCGGATTCTGCACCAACTACGGCGTAGAGGTTTCATCCACCTACGCCGTAACAAGAACTTATGAAGACTACAGCGTAGCTCAGCCATGACTACGGCGTAATAAACTACTAAAGGGCTCTACGGAGTAGCAACTCTCCACCTACGGCGTAGACCCCAAAATGAGGCAGTAAAGAACTCACGTGGCCAAAGAAGAAGTTACGGCGTAGTTTCCCAAATAACTACGCCGTAGAAGCATCTAAGGAAGAAACTACGCCCGTAGCACTTGATCAAGCTACGGCGTAGTTGATATTAACAAAGGCTACGGCGTAGCAACTCATCCAGCTACGCCGTAGCAAAGTCGGGCCTATAAATACCAGCCATAATTCCAAGTTTATTAATTCACTTTTCACCACACAGAAGTTGGGAGAAACTCAGGGAGCAGGAGGAACGAAGTTCAATCTGCATACAAGTTATTTCCAAGGGAGAATTCACACACCAATCATAAGTTTATTCATTCCTTTGATTTGTATTCGATTCATGTATACATTTGTGATATTACATTCTTGTTTTACAGCAATTATGAATATGAGTGGCTAAACACCTCTTGGTGTTAGCCTTGTTATGAAATTGTTATTGTTATGATTTAGTTTTCTATGCATCTATTATCGTCTTGTTTGTATACTTTCTTGGCTAGTCTTAGGACACTCTAGTTTGGTAGTGTTGAGTATTCGTAGTTCCTTGGAGGCTTGGTGAATTAACCCTAGGACCCAAGCCGATGAGGATGTGACTTGGTGATAGAAATATCACCATACATGTGCGAATTAACCCTATGACCACCTACCAATGCGATATGCTTAAAGAAGCTAGAGGGGGTGTAAGATGTGACCAATACCCGCATCCCGCTAGACTTGTTGATGCGTGGATTGCGGTCTACGCAAAAGGTTTTACCTCTCAAGGGATCTTGAGAAGCTTGCAATCCCCTACCTGACCGATGTAGTATAGTGTAGTAGCAAGTACCAGGGGATTGATCGTTCTCTCGAGGAATAGTGTTCGTTAGGATTGAAAGTAATCTAATTAGGTCTAGGGGTGAGGGATGATTCTTTTTGTATTTTTATATTTTATGGAAAGCACGTAAAAATCTCGGTTTTGGAAGAGTGGGCGGAATTAGTTACTAGTCAACTAACCCAAATAAACTACTAATGCAATAAAAATAAAATGACAATAAAATAAAATGAGAAAACTTATAAGGAGAAAACGTGTTTACTTAGACTTTATTACTACCTAGCTATCTTTTATTGATTGATAAGTTTGTTACAATTGCGTGGGTTACGGGTTGCATTCCTTAATACCATTTGTGGGGCCATGTACGATTTTCACCAACTCTATAAGCTTCTATCTCTTCCTATGGCGACACGTTTAGTATCCTAACCATGGCCTCCTTAATAGTCACTTATGCATTAAACACAACCATTAAAATCGTAGTACACATCCGATTCATGTTTCTTAAGATGTTCAAGCATGTTAGCATATAGGAGATTAGCCAGTTTTCTTAAGCCTAACATCGATTATTATTCACCTAACAACAATTAATAACAAACCCTCAATCAACAATCAATAACTAGGTTTCATTAGATATAAGCAAACACAAATAAACCTAGCCTAGCATGTTAAAAGAAAGACAAGCATAAGATATAATCAAACAACACGTAGACATACTGAATGATTGATGGATTACTTATCTTTAATTAAACATGGAAGAAGTAAGGGTATGAAACCCTTAAAAAGTTCTGAAATTCGTACTAGGTTTTGTGTATGTGTTCCACCAAAAAGTTCCTCTCTAATGAATGAAAAATCAAAAATTATATATAGAATTACAAAGGTGACGGCATCCCCTTTTAGTGGGTGACGCCGTCATCTCGCCGCGGCTAGGGTTTCTTGTCGCCCAATCCTTATACTTGACGCCGTCTGCTTGTATGTTTTCTGGGCCGTCACGTTATAGAGAACACACGTGACGGCCTACTTCAGGTAAAGAGTGACGCCGTCACGTGTTAAGTATAAAAATTCTTCTGGCGCGTCAAGTGTAAACGTGATATCCACCTCTTGTCTTAAAGATTGACGCCGTCCCTTTGGAATAGGTGACGCCGTCAGGTACAATTTCCAGCTTGGATTCTTGACTTTGTCGTTTTCTTCACTTTTTGCTCCAAAAACGTCCAAAATGCTTTGTTTTCCAGAATTCTTCTCAAAATTACCTAAAATGACAAAAGGAACGATTTAAGGTAATATTTGATCATAAAATCATGATTTAGGGATTAAATGACCCCTTGAAAGCGTAACACTTTTCGCCTCATCACTTGTCCAAGTTAGTAGAGGTACTTAATGACTCTTGCATCTTCGTAGGTTCACGCCGACCGATGAACTCTCGTCTTTACAATAGGCGGGAATAGGACAAGGTGTAAGATAGATTTAGGTGATTTAACCCTCTGATCCTAAATGTATATAACCCCCAGAAGAAACGATAGGATGCACTTGATAGAAAACTAATCATAATAATAACAAGAGTAGTAATTAGGTTAACACTGCTTCTCCCTACTAATTTTCTTCTATTTATTTACTTGTCTTGTCATTTACATTTATTAGTTAATTAATCTCTACAATCATAAACCCTCTTTTAAATGTGACACTAAACTTAGATAGACTCCACACGCATAGATCTTGGGATGACCTCGGCTTTATCAACTAGCTATACCTCACACGACTGGGTACACTGCCCGATAGTGCATTAGGTAGACCTTAGGTAAACGAGCAACTTATAAATATAAAAACCTGGTCGGTAAAACCTGCATCACTAATCATCGAATAAACACTAGAAAACTCATTTTTTCAGATTACTCTTTGACAAACCCATCAGCTTATCACAAAGAGATCATGAAAAGATTATCTACCATACCATCACATACATTTCTCAACCACAAATTCGATTAAGATACTTTTATAAATTCTCCAGTCATCCTTCTTCCCCTGTTTTAAATACATTGTCACTTTTCATTCATGAGAGTTTTAATCTCCATGGCTGCAGTCGTCGGAGTATGCACAGGATAATGATGACATTTGTTTTGGATCGAGAGTTTACAACCCTTTATGGTAAAATGAAGGAGTTCACTGATAGTTTGGATTTGTGATTAGTTTTGTGATTGGTTTTATGTTTTGTTTTATTGATCAATGAGGGTCGTTGATTAGTGTGTCGATTTTGTTGGATTTGGTGCTTGTGAGTGTGTTTGGTGATGGTGGATCTGTGTAGATCGATTTATTTGAAGTGTTAGATTAGGAATTGAGTTTATGTATCGTTTTGTTTTATTTTTTATTATTTTTTTGATGTAGATGGTGATTGGATTATGACTGATTATTAATCAGTAGTGATGAGTTTCTTTTTTTAGAGTGATGTGAGGGTTTTGATCGAGTTTATGAATGGATGATGTGAGTTTGAATGTTGTTATTTGTCTTTTAGTCAAATGTAAGTGTAAATGTTACCTCAGAGGTTGCACCAACAGTAGCATGATGAGGATCTACACATGATTTTTTTGTTTTTTTTACTTCAAATGTTATTAGCAGCTACTTAGAACTGATCTAGATCATGAGTTGATCCACCCGATCTGATACCAATTGTTGATCCCACAAACTTGTGTAATCTATGAACAATAAAGAAATGAAGACCAGATTCATATTTCATTATGAATAAAAGTTACAAGATTACAACAAGAACATACTGATGGCTAACAACATTCGATGTAGGGGTTATTGTGGATTTCAATCCCTTCAGCTTGAAAAATAAACTCTCATTGATCCAAGCTAGCTACTTTTGGAAAAAATTAGAGGAGGGCTCTAAAACAACATTGTGTTATTTTTGCTGACTAGAAATCCTACCTATCTCTAATACAAATTACATATTTTGTAATTACATATTTTGTAGGATAATAAGTGTAAAGCTTCTTAGAGAAGCTTTAAATAAAATAATATTAAAAGTACTTGAAAGCTTCCAAGAGAAGCTTTATTAAATACTTTATATAATAAAGTATTTAGTACTTTGTCTCCCCAAGAAGGTGCCCGCCTATATTCGTAATTGTTTCTCAAATTGCTCCCGCGCAAGTGTTTGAGAATGTCAGTGATAAGTCTTCAGAGTTGTGAAATATTTGTCAGCTCTCACGACGCCGGTGCAGCTCACTGATTTTATCAGTGCACGCCTCTAGTGCAGCTCAGCTAATTTAACCGCAGCTCGCTAATTATATTAGTGAGTGACTTGACTTGGCAATATATGTTCAAATACTTGTCAGGGACAAAAGTTGAAATTTTGTCCCAACAAAACTAATCAATGAAATGAATCGTCACTACCTTTAAGAGAACCAACATTGAGCATAACACTATGTTCCTCCACAATTTACAACTTGAATGGAGACGTTTCACTATTGCAATCTGATAGAATCAGGATCAAACAAAGAAAGACACTAACAATCTGTTTAATCTTCTGAAACAAAACCAGGTTGAATTCAATGACATCAAAGAGCATAAGAGAAAAGAAAAAGAAAATATTCCTCAATTCAACAACCACTTCAAGATCCTCTTGCACTAGTCTCCTCATTTCAACCAAATCTTTCACAGAATCCCTCTTCCTACATCTCAAACAATGTAATCAATTACTCACCAATGTTAGTACCCTCTTATGATGCAAATGAATCAGTTACACCTGATTTGGCAAACATTGAACTAAACGAAATAGTTAAAAACTTGGCATTACTTGGCAAACAAATTCAGAAATCCTTCTACAAGCATCCTGACAACAACAATCTTCGAACCACATCAACACCAACTGCTACAAACAAAAGACAAGATGCTCAATCAATAAGTGAGGTTATAAGGCATGTTGCACCAAGGATTGAGAAGAATAATGCATCAAGGAGGTTCCTAAACCAAAATGCTATCGGTGTGGACAACCAGGTCATCTTGCAAGGGCTTGTCCAAATGGAAAAGTGCGTAACCTAGCTTATTTCAGACAAAAGATGTTGTTAGCTGACATGGAATAGAAGGCTCATGGGCTGACTACTGATGAGCACGATTTTATGGTTGATATGGATGATGAAGGGGAGATTCTGGAGACAAACATGGTGTTCATGGCAACACTGGAAAAGGAAGAAGCATATGGAGCAATGCATGAAAAAGCAACTCCAAGCTATGACACTAATACTGAAAATGATGACACATCTATAAACCAGGTCCACTCAATATCTGCTTGTGACAATGCTTGCAATCTTGATGAGTTAATACATGGTGACATTCTAACAACATGTAAGGTAAATGAAATTAACACATGTAGCATTATTTCTACAAGTGATAATTCTCTATTACCTACTACTAGCTCTGAATGTACTCATGAATCAACTGATCAAAATCGTGATGACATGCTTCAAAATTATGCTGTAATTCAGCCTCAAATTTAGAATTATGCTAACTTGATTAAAATATAACAAGATAAAATTGCTTCATTAGAAAAGAAAATCAAGGACATGTTACATAATGAAGATTCTGAAAGGCCTTTAGTGTTAAAGCGACAAATTCTTGAGTTACAAAATGAAAATTTTCAACTTAAAAGGAATTTTTCCACTTTTGAGAATATTAAAGAATTATGAATCTGAAGTTTCAAAACTTACTGAAGAAAAAGTTGATTGTGTCCAAAGAATAAAAAAACTTGAAATAACTCTTCGGAAAACTCATTAGACTATTCAAACTGTAAACATATTAATTCCTAAACCAGATTCAATTTTGGATCTAAGACAGGGTTTTGGTTATCCTAAACCATCTTATATTGAAATGGCAAAAAAGGTCAAACCAAGTTTGTATGATATATATATTATATGAAAGGTGATACCTTCAAAGATTATATGTTTGTTCCTAATGACATCTCTTAAGAAGAAACTAAAAAACGTTTACATGTTAAGCATGAGAACAACAATATCTCTTATTATAGTGCAGAATATGGTTTGATTAACAAAGAAAATATTATTTTGATACAAGAAACAAAATTGATAATTCATGTGGAATAGATTACTGTAAACCCATATGATCAGATAAATTTGAGAGTTTGGCAAGAAAAAGTATTTGTAACCTCAAAAATCAAATAAATTGTACGTTGTCTATTATTCGTGGAAAACAAGAATTTAAAATGTCTGAACTATTGAAATCCAATTCTTACGAAATGGATCTTAAGTGAATTAAAAAAGCTTTTAAAAACTTTTATTGAACCTTCCATGAATAAAGTTAACGAGAAATTTATTGCTTTTGAACAAGTGTTGATTTCTAAAATGCAAACTGATCTAACTTATATCACATCTCTTGAAGATGCATATGACTTTCTCAGCTTGAACTTAAAAATTCAAAAAGAATTTTTCGTAAATCAATAAGAGTCAATCAAACAAAATCCTCTGATTATAAGAGAGAAATTGAAGAATCTGAAAAGTTCAAAGGTTTTTAGAAGTGAAAAACTTTCTACTCAAAGAGAGTATAAAAGAATGTTGAATTGAACATGGAATACCGTTGGAGTAGCTTTTATTTGTGAGCGCCGGTCTTTGTGCATATAGGTGAAGTGAAGTTGTAACGTTTCCACTGAAAGCATTATACTTAGTAATAGTACCAGTGTCGTGGATTCTCAACTGGACGTGCGGATGGTCTACACCCCCCATCTTAAACCAACATAAATAGTGGTGTTACTTACCCGCTTTATATTATGGTTGATTGCTATTATTGTTGTATAACCACTTGGTGATCTTTGAGACTAGAAGTTTGTAAACTTCAAGTTAGTCAAAAAGACCGTGTTCACCCCCTTTTCGAGAACTGGTGTCAGAGTGGGATACTCAAGTTCTTGAGCGTTAAAACCTTCCCGAGAAGGCGTTTTAAAGCAAAAACATCTTTTTCAAAGATTCAAAAATCCTACGGTAATTTTTGAAAACGATGAGTATAGATCCATGGTTCAAGAGAACTGTGTTAAGGGGTGTTCTATGCAAAGACCACCTTTCCCAGAGCCCAAGGGTTTTTGTTTTTGGAAAACCCAGTTTGAGATTTATGTTAACTCTAAGGATATTGACTTGTGGGAAGTTATCCAAAATTGTGACTTTGTGTTCATGGTGGAAGATCCTGAAACAAAGTTGATTGTTGAGAAACCATATTTGAAGTTGGATGTTAATAAAAAGAAGAAGCTTGGCAAAAATAATTAAGCTAAGATGACGATCTCCAATGCCTTATCTCGAAAGGAGTTTGAGAGGGTCTTTATGTGTAAAACCGCAAAGGAGGTTTGGCATACCCTTATTATTACTCATCAAGGTAATTCACAAGTCATGTATTGCAAGTTCGACTTACTCATCCAACAATACGAGAAGTTTTTGATCTTGAATGAAGAGACCATTGATAGTGGTTATATACGGTTCAATGCTATTGTTATAAGCTTAAAATCTTTAGATCAAAGCTATAGTAACAAGAACCATGTAAAGAGGTCTCTTCAAGCTCTTCCGTTGAAGTAGAGACCGAAGGTGACGGTGATTGAAGCAGCTAAAGACTTGGCTGATCTCCCCATTGATGAGCTAATAAGCAACCTTAAGGTATATGAAATGGTCTTGGAGAATGACAAGTGTGTTTCAAAGGACAAAAAGGAAAATGTAAAATATTTAGCACTCAAGGCTAAGGTCACTAGGGATCAAACTAGTGTTGTTAGTGATATTCAAGACGGAAGTGACGAAGATGATGAAGAAATCAACCTAGTTGCTAAGAACTTTAGGAAGTTCTTTAGAAGAGGCGGTAAGTTTAGGAGTAGTAACCGGTTTGGTAACATGGTGATAGGGATGGTAAAAATAAGGTTGGAAGAGGTCATGGATATGAAAACTGAGGTGTTGAAAGCTCAAGGCGCGAACGGGGTTGTTATATTTGTGGTGAAATGAATCACTTTATAAGTGATTGTCCAAAGCTAGAAGACAACAAGGCGTTTGTTGGTGGAGCATGGAGTGATAGTGAAGATGGTGATCAACCATGCAATGACGCTACTTGTCTCATAGCATTTAAAACTCAAGAGGTATGTCCTAAATCTTCTATTTCTAATAACTTAAATATTCATTATTTGCAGGAACTCTTGAAATTTAATATAAGACTTTACTAAAACGTTTGAAACAATACTTAAAGAAAAATGCTCTTTCGAACAAGAGCAAATCAAACTATGAAAAGATTTATGAACTCGAACGTGAAGTAAAGAAACTTGGTATGTCGAGGTGGTTGAACCATGTAAAAGATGTCAGGCTCTCACACTTGAGGCTCACTCTTTGAACAACGATGTATCCAAACTTCAGGAAGAGGCATTAAGTTTTTCTAAGTTCAAAAAGAGTAGTGGTATTTTAGATGACATGTTAAGTCATCAATAATTGTCTCAAGATAACGAAGGTATTGGATTTTGAAAGTTGATAAGAAAAAAACTTCCAATGGTCTAAGTAAACCAATAGTGTTTGTAAAATGAAGTGAAAACTCGGACCCAAAGTTTGACGAGCCTGACGCGTTGGCCACGCACCCACGCGTCATCTAGCGCGCCATGAACAACCTCGAGTCCCCTGAATCTTCTAATGTCGATTCCAAATCCGTAGTTCCTCATGCTCGTGTTGCAAATACTTAAGGTAATCAAACATCCATTACAACTAATCAAACCATTAAACAAGTTTATAAATTGGTTTCACGTAATGGATTTGGTTACATACCAACTCGAGTTAACCCGAGACCTACTCCCTCTAATCCACATATAAGACCTTCTTTTAATCACAACCAAACTAAACCAAGAAGAAGTTTGTATAATAATCAAAGGTCTTCTTACTCCCAACACAACACATACCAAAGGAGAGACAATTCCAACCCAAATCAAAGATTTAGACCACACAACCATAACTTTGGACCAAAATTTCAAAACCAAAGTAACTTTTCAAACAATCATTGGTCTATATTTTAAAGTTATTGTGGTGTAAGGTTAGAATCTCCCGATTCTTGGATTTGTCGTGGCTTAAAAGGTCATTCCATAATGGATTGGATCATGAGTTTTTCATTAAGCTTAGTTTTAAGATAACGAAGCATACGACTTGACCATTGAAGATACCACCTTTCTCAAGCAAAGAAGAACGGTTTTCATTACCAGATGCATAAATGTCTTATTGAGTCGACATCGTGTAAAAGTTGATTTTGGATTGATGATGTGTTATTGGTTTAAAATTTCTTGACAGAAGATATTTCTTGAAAGCTTTAATGACTTATAAGATTAAGATGGTTTAAGTTTCTTCAAAATTGAAATTACTTGAAAATTTTGTTTTAAGGTTGTTAGGTTTTTTTTTTCTCATAAAAGTCCACAAATTATTCGAAATTCCCATGTTACTCGAAAGTTCTAAGTTCCTCAAAAGTTGTCTAAGGGCGATGAAAATTTCTCGAAAGTGTCTTTTTCAGGTTGAAAAGGTCCTTGCCTAAAAAAATCACTGATTTTCTCGAAACTTCCCAAAATTACTCGAAACTTAGAATTACTCGAAACTGCCACGTCACCAAACTAGTGGAATCTCAACTAATTGAAATTACTCGAAACTGTTATTTCTTGAAAGACCAAAATTACTCGAGACTTTTGAATTTCTCAAAACTGCCGCGTCACAAAGTTAGTGGAGCCATGATAAATTTTATTTAGTTTCTTTTCTGACTCGAGAACGCAAAATCATTTATTTCTTACTCTTTTTGACTCGGGAACTCGAAATAACAAATAACATATGTTCTTATCCTTATTTATTTTGTCTATCTTTTTCTTTTCATTTTTATTATGTGATTTGAAAACTTTAAGACGAGCCGTTATGGTGGTCATCCACCACACGTGAAGGGCAACCTCACACGTGAAGGGCATGACGAAGGACAAGGTTGGTGACGAAGAGGTAGTTTTGGGGATGGTTCGGTGGTGTAGACCACCTAACTAAAACACACCATTTTATCTTATTATTTTTTAGTTTGTGACCATGTGTGAAGTATCTTATGAGGTATCTTTGTATACAATGAGGTATTTTTATGTTTTTGGGTAAAAGGGATCTTTCACCCTGGTAAAATATATTAACTAAAAAACCGTTTAAAGTACAATGTAATGTGGCTGAAACACCACATTAACATTAAGCAATCGCTTGAACAACAATTTGATCATTTAGGACATGCCATAAATGAACAGCTAGCTACCAACTGCTAGCTAATATATCGATGAAGTGGAAGCGATAGTCGCATTGCTATTTTTTTTCTTATTTTTCAAATGATTTTTTTTTTTTTTTTTTCCTTCTACATATACTACTTATCTCACAAATGTTTGCAGCTTAAATCTATAATAGTAATTTTTAAGTTGACGATCAACTCATATACGAATACATCTAAAGCATAGTCGGTTGACTATTACCCGAATTCTAAGAACGGAGTATTAGTTTGTTCGAAATTACTAGCTTTATGGAGCTAAATTTATAGTCAAAAAATGCCTAGAAACGATAAAAAGTAGAAAAGAGGGCTAAATAAAATAGTGGAATTTAAAAGTATTGTTTGAGATACATTGTTTTGGGGTAGAAACCAAGATGGCCTTTGTAAATAAAATATTATCTTTTAATATAAATAATATTCTATTTTCTAACATTTCAATTGTTTTCATACACCTTTGTACTACTAGATGATAGAGCCAAGTGAAAAAATGAACACCAATAACAACAACACTAGTAGTGCTATTACAGTAGTTGGATCAGATGCACCATCAGACTACCAAATAGCACCAAGAACTGAACCACCACCAAAACTACCCACAGTTGGATCAGTCATCCCACCACAATCCATCACCAGCCAGCTAGGCCTCTCCGCCACCACCACCAACACCACCACATCTCCACCAGCCCAACCATCACAAACAACCACCACCACTACTGAGAAAAAGAAAAGAGGAAGGCCCAGAAAATATGGAGCAGATGGGTCTGTCAGAAAAGCTTTATCTCCAAAACCCATCTCCTCTGCTGCCCCTCCTCCGCCGCCGGTTATTGATTTTTCCGCTCCCAAAAGAGGCAAAATCCGGCCAAGTTCTGCCGGAAAAGTGCAACAAGTGTACCCTGTTAAAGAAGTTGAGCCTTTAGGTAATAATATTGCTTTTTGTGAAGTGGGTGTGTTTTTATTTTTATAAAAATGTTTCAAGATTTTATAAAAATGGAAAATTTAGGTGATAAGACATGGTTTGGTTATAAAGTTTGTGTTTTTTTTATTGTTTTTGTGAGATGGGTTTTATACTTTTATTTATTTTGATTGGGTTTATATTTCATAAATAATTTTTTTTTTGGCTTATTTTTTTTTACTTAAATATGGAAAATAAGCCCATGAGTTAGAAAATAAGCTCATAATAAACATAAACAAACACCCCCTTAATTGTTTCTAAAATTTTTTTTTTTTTTTTTATTTTTATTTTATTTTTTTTTTTTT